>UCWB01000776.1:0-20012 GCA_900474355.1 Torymus geranii | reverse complement strand
GGATTATACACTCAGCACACATGCACATCCATTTCGTTCAGATCTAGCAAAATCCTTGTGTCTCTTCCGTTCGCGCTCTATTATGTAATGTATAACGCCCGCGCGCGCCTTGTGTTTAATGATATTGCGAAGAGAGGTGAATCCTTAAAAATGTCGGCCGACGGCGCTACTACCTCGCGAAGGCAATTACCTCGTTCGGTAAATAGTGGGATTCGGCATTAGAACGACCCAATTAGCCCCCGTCGTTGTTCCCGTTTCGATATACTCGCTGGACTCGGCGCTGACTTTGCGAAGATTCTATTACTTTGCAAATTCTAGGGCCGAGAGAGTTATATGCTTTTGCCTGTTTTTGTTTGTTGATTATTTACTTTGTATTTATGTTTGTGTTTTTGAAGCTTGAAGACGGTTTAGGTAGTTGAGGCTTTTTTTTAATCTATTGCAAGAATCGACATTTACTGATAATAGTCAATTGAATCGAATCGTATTAAAAAATTTTAAAAAAATTGATGTTATTTTAGGGAAGATTCTGATTTTCATTCAAATTTTTTATGTGTTCAAATTTATATATTTGTAATTTGTCTTTCATAATTTAAAAATAAATATTTGCAGAAATTGATTTGTGTATTTTTTATTACAAATACTCAATAAATAATTTAAATGTTATACATTTAAAATTTACATAAAAAAACCAACAACTATAATATATCAAAAGTGTAAGCAAATAGCAAATATTATAATAAGAAAAAGACGCATACAAAATACATTTTGTTATTATTATACAGAAAAAAGAAATTGTAAAATGGGTACATAATATGTATAGATATAAGTAAATCAATTAGTACTGCGTATATGAATAGAAGCTGTTTTCCATTTGTAATAACGTTAACGTAATTTTTTCGGTGATAATAATAATATAATTTCATGCAACGATTGATTCAGATAGCTTGAGTAGCAAAGGGATCGTGAAACGCTAACATGCATAGGTATCAATGAATTATTGTCCATTTATAAGAATCATGCATTTTAAAACTTACATTCGTGCAATGTTTTGTATGTAAAATAATATTTTAATAATAAAAAAATCCAAATCAATTAAAGTAATTATAATAAAAAATGTACAATTGTTGAATACATCAAATTTATTATTTTATAGTAAATTTCAAATACGCTTATTTTACGAAAATAATAAAATAAATACAAACTATGTATAAAAAAATATTGAGGTATCATAAATAAAAAAATCCCACCACTCAATTCCAAAATATTTATTAGTTCATTCCTTCATATACAACATCGACTTACAACCCATTTACATTTGCTCCCTTAAAACATAAAAAATCACACTCAATCATATCAAACGCTCACCCAGCATTCCAAAAGACAACCCCTTCCCCCCCTTTCAAAACCATCCAACAAAAGACAATCGACCAGCATATAGCCTGCATGAGGAAAAAAAGACGTCTATACCATTGCACACCCGCTCGCTACAGCGGAGCCTCGAATCTAATAAGGGTGGAATGCGAGCGCGCGCGCGAAGGGAAGGGCTGTACGGTATACACGTACGTACGCTATCTCTCGGTGCACAGGTAACACTAGCCGAGTAAGCTCTTGGACGGCACTTGGCGGGATTCGGCTTAGCCTCTCTCTCTCCGCGACGGCGGCTTCCCCCCGGACACCCGCGCGCCGCGCGTATATGTCTGGACCTGGCCGGCCCGAGCCGGCTCCTTACTACTGGTAAAAGTAGCCTACGCGGCCGTTCGTTCCACGAAGACGAGCTTGCGATGACGGGAGGGATACTTTTTTTTGCTCTCGTGTCGTGCGCTTGCGTGACAATTATGTGGTACACTTGTTTCCCTCGTCTGAGTAGCCTGAGTGGATGAGTTTGTTGGGTTGTATTATTATGAGAAGCTGATTCGAGAGGTATTTGCCGCGATGCGGAGGTTTCAGTGTGGTCTGGTTTTGAAAATAGTCGTTCATTGATACGTTTGATTCAGGATTTTCATGATTTTAATGGGCTTTTGTTTGGATTCTTTATTTGGTGTATAGGTAGTTTAACGAATGGGTATAGTATTGTAGGATAAATTAGAAAATGAAAGAGCGCTGATTTTAGATATATTTTTTGTAAGGGACAATGATTTAAATACTTTATCTTATTAGATGAATAAAAATGAAACTAAAATAAATTTAAATAATTAACTTATATAGTAGAGTAAAGAGAATGTTGATTGCGCCTATTCTTTTCAATGTGAACATTATTTATCGAAGAAAAGAAGAGAATATTCATTAATAAAAAATAATCATTATTTAAATTGAAACTAAAGCAAGCTATATTTAATTGGGAACATCAAAACGTTGATTGCAAATCAGTATTTCACATTTTATTTAAAAGTGGTCGAAGTAGTCATATATTTTGCTGACACAGTGAATATACTTCCAAAATCCAAATATTATAAAAAAAAGCATTGAACTGATGGAAGAAGTTTGAAATAACAGTAATCGTAGATAAGTATGTATAATAATGAATCGATGTATGACATTATTCCATTCATTTTAAATATTCTAGCGTAAATGAATCAAATGGTTTTTGTCGTCTGAAAGATGATACAATTTTTTATTTTATTTTTTACAGTTTGAAATTACCCTGGTAGAAATTTTCATCATATTATGTACCATTTAGAAATAAATTATGTTATCTACACTTCATAAAATGGGTATTTTAAGTAACAGTAAAAATTTTACTTGTATTACTTCTGTATCATGGTTTTTGCTAAAAATGCTTCAATTTAATTAACACATTAGCTATGAAATATAGTGAATTTTCTCCCAGGGTATCAGTTCACAATAATTCTTATCTTTTAAGATAAATATATTATACTCGATCAAAGAAAGTGCAATATCTCTGTAACTACTTGGTAGTCAAATAAGGAAACACTTGAAAGTTCGCATGAAACATTTTTGATTCATGTAATGATTGATCAGTCACCTCAAACTTTTTATAGGAATGTCCTAGACAAAACTTAAACTAGATTTTACAATTTTTTTCAATATCTTTCATTTCGTTTTTGTAAAATCCTTCTGCGATAATTTATTGCTGAGTATACGATTCTTAAAAACAGTTAAATTTTAAACTAGGAGATTTTAAAAAAAGAAGTAATTTTAAACCACATAACTCAGATAAAAGTACAGGCTCACAAAATAAAAAAAATATACTTCGGACAGTTGAAAATGAATATGACCTCAGTCTCGGCCCTACACGTCAGGATTTCGAAATACACTTTTGTACATTTTGGACCTGTGAAATTATCATAAAAGAATTTTGCAACAGGTAAATGAAAAATCTTTCAAACATTACAGAATTTTATTCGAATTTTTGGTCTAGTATGTTTTTGTAACAAGTAAAAGGACTGTGAATCGAGTTGAAAGCTAAGAGCATGAAATTTGTCTATTTCTATACCTGCAAGTTGAGTAGAAAATCGCGCATTTAGAGCGTGATTCAAAAAAGCGAAAGATTATTCCCGCTGCAGCAGGGAATAATATCATTTTTCCGTGCTGTATCTGGAAATAATATTTATTAACTGTGTTGTGCACGACTCGAAATGCCCAATCAACTAATCAATCCTATGCATAAAAAAGCTTTGCCATACTCTTGTTAACAAAATACGGTGTGCAACACGGGAAGAAAAGTTATTTCAAACGAGAGTGAGGTGTTTAGCCCGAGTTGGAGTTGAGGGCGCCAAAGGCCTCATTTTCTTGCCTTGTTGCACAATGTACTTTTGTAAATTAATTTTATCTGACAAATTTAGAACACGTGAATCAGAAATATTTCGTACGAATTTTCAAGTGTTTTTTTGGTTTTTATCTTGTGGTGAATAGTTACGGAGATATTGTGATTTCTTTTCTCAGAGAAATAGGCCATTCTTTTGGACAGGTATTGTATCGTAATGACTATAAGAGTCACATTGTTACATAACTGTCTTAACATAATATAACAGTATATTGAACGTTGATACAATGATTATAGGCCTTATTTTTACAGCGATTATGTACATTTATATAGTTATCTAAATCCCATACATCATTTCCAATAACTAAACATTGACATTTTGGTGAGTGTACAGTAACAAGTGCATTTTCATCGTCTACAAACGCATGACAAATGTTTTTACAAATTCTATAAGACGATTACATAATTTAACGTACAGGTAAACCAAACATTCTTTTGGTCATTGATGTTCCAAACATATCGATGTACAATTTTTCCTATATAACTATACCTACATGGTGCATACGTTATTCATTTCGTTTCACCGAAGTCGATGTTGTCTGCCGTCGGTACGGAATAGTTCCATGATGAATGTTGGTTATATAGGTAACCACCTTAAGTTTATGTCATATTTCATATCGCAAATGTACAATGAAATAAGACAGAAACATAAGACGGCTTGCCTATTTTATAAATTATTCTTCGTCCCTCTAGTCTTCTTTTTTCCACGTCGCTGTTATGTGCCAACTCTGCGCGCTATCTTCATCTGGTTCAGTGTTCTTGATGATACTCCTTACATATACCGCAATAGTACAACTTACCATAATCAATATATTGTATATAAATGATTTGTACTATAGGCGATAAAAAATACGAGAAAAAAATGATTTCTTAACGATTTCTTTTGCAATTTTGCATTATGGGAATAACGTAACGATGAAAATATAAATTTTAGAAGTTCAATAAAAGTAATCATTTTTTCTATTACATAGGACTGTTATTGTATAATTACAAACGATGTAAAATCGAATCCAAATGTGTTTTTTATTATTTCGTCAACATTAATTGTTATAACTCTATTATTTATACAATTTACTGTTAATTTATTGTAAAGCTTCAAAAAAAGTGTCTGGAAATTCTATTTTCAATAATAGTACAAGGGTAAAGTGGGTACCGTTAGGTGTAGGTATAAAAATAACTGAACATTTGTACGTATATGTACATCAATAATAAATATGCAACAAGATGTGGCAAAAACATTATACATGAAGCACAACATTATCTACAACAATGAAATACATCGAGAAAATAATCCGTTGTACATTGATCTTACAATACATCATATGAATATAAAACTTAATTTCCATCAATTACCACCCCAAACAAGAGAAACCTACTAATTAAATTAATACTTTAAAAGAATTGACCACAAACAAGATTTAAAAAATTTTTCAATCCATAATCATATTTACGAACAATATACATTACAACCATAACTTGGCCTCAAAATGCAAAAATCTAGATTGATATATAATTAAGAGACATAATCCTCGTAAAATGGATGACTATATAACGAAGGGACATAATCAATTGGAGTTAATCGGCTAACGAGCAAGACGTGGCCGAGGACGCGTGCACTCGCGTACTTACAAGAAAAAAAAAGAAAAAAAAACATCGCGTACTCGCTACGCCACTGTGCTAAGCATAGGTTGCGTAATATACAGTGCCGGTGCGAGACTGCAGTGCCAGATTCTCTGGCGTAACCGCGAAAGAAGGGAAGGAAACTTCCCGCGTCAGGAGGAGACGATGACCTCATCCTCGTTTTCGTAGGGATGAATGGTCGACGACGTTTTGGTGGTTTGCGCGATTGTTGATGGATGTATGTAAGAGATTGTAGTTGTTTGTATGATTATTAAGAGAGACTTTTTGAATAATGTGGACCACGATTAATAGTATTTTTTGGTTCCTAAAAATAAAAACTTATAGTAGCAATCAGTTACTTTACAGTCTCAATTTTAAGATACATGTACAAAAAAAAACTTATATCCTATCAAAACAGTCACATAACAATCATCCAACCGTACGTCAATACACCTTCCTCTCACACACACAACTTACTACCCCAAATGAACAAAAAAAAAACATTAAAAAATCCACTTCACAATGCAACATTGCAAAGCACATGCACCCCACACCTATCCAGCATTCCACGCTCATATACATATATACACAGCCTGCGACGCTACAGAAAAAGAGCAGCAGCAGCAGCTACGACGACGGCGAAGAAGAAGCCCCAGGGCTGCGCGCTAAGGTAAACCGGATTAATCCCAACCACCCCCCGGCGGGGAAGCCCTGGCAGGCTACTACTCATTGGCGTGGAGAGACGTAGCGCCCCCGAGTAGCCTAGATCATCGTATAATTACGCGATATACAACGCACGGCCGCGCCTGATGCGCTCGAACGGGCTACTGGGACGCTGCTTTCCGATGCTTTTGTGCAGTATTAAGTGGCGTGAAGAAAGAGTTTTATGGTTTTTTTTAATGCTTGTATTATTTTATAGTTTATTGAGGTATAGATGAGGGTAGAATTCTTTTAAGTAATCGCGGATGAATGGGGTGGTGGAGTTGAATTTATAATCCTGTTTGGTTGGGGTGAATCTATGTTGTCGGCGATTATTATGAGTAGGTTTATTGTTGAATTTTGGGGAATATTTTTGGGGTAGAATGTGAGAGGAAAGATTAAGTAATTAACGTATCAATAGTTTTATGATATATTGTTATTATGAACGAATGTATGTAGGCGTAATTATATTAGCGCAGACCAAATGATTAAATTAATATGATTTAAAATCTAACTTGCGTTATTGCACATGCATGTTATTATAATCAAATAAATCCATCAAAAATTTGTTATCTATTATTGAAGCTTATATTAAAATAACAATATTGTCATGCTCTGTTATCATACGTTGAAATTGATATTCAAATACCTTTATTCATTTTTTAAACTCTTTATAACTAAAAACTTTAAAGCAACCCACCCCTACCTATCATTCTAATCAAATAACTCTAATCTCACATCCAAAATACTTTCCAACAACCCCAATCAAAAACCGCGCGCTTTCTCTCTCCTACAGTAGTAGAACCTCAACATCGGTCAGCCACATAATGACAAAGCCCCACAGTCGCGCCATCGGCAGGCGAAACCAAGAAGGCGCGACAAACAGCTCCCCCAGTAACGTGACTCCGCGGTGTGTTTTGTTTTGTTTTACCCGTGCGTTGCGAACTGACTTTATCGACCTATCCTGGTATTGCAGTAGTGGTCGCGACCGCACAAGCGTTATCATCCAGTGCTCAAGGGGGTGCTCGAACGGGCGCGCGCAGTGTTCGATTGTACAGTGGTGCGGAGGATGTCCGCGGTAGGGCGATGCGAGCGCGAGGTCGATGACTTGTGTCGTCGTTTAAAGAATAGATGCGGTTCTGAATGATATAATTTTTTTATTTGATTGTTATAGTGGAGTAAGAAAATGTTGGATAACAGTTTGCAGAAATGTTAGATAAATGTTAGTTAAATGAATTATTTTTGGCTTGGATATCTTTGAATAAATTGAATATTGAAGATAAATAAGTTTGAACTCAAGAAAATATGTTATGCTTACATGGCAGATACCCTTATTTAATAAGGTCTTGATTTTTTCTTCTGAAAACTTGAAAAAGCCGGTAAAATTAAAAGATGTGTGTTCTATATATAATAAGTAATTAATTATAATTTTATGACAGATTAAAATGAGCTAATATAATAGTTTTAGAGAAAAAGTTTAAATCGTCATTCTGCTAATAATCTAAATCTATATAAGTATTAAAAAATCTAAGTTTTAGAGTTGCGTATACTCACCAACACCTAGAAAAGATTTTTCGTAATAGAAGAGTACCAGTAAAGAATAAAAAAGAAGTTTCGAAAATAGAAAAAACGGAGGCAAAATAAACCTTATGAATAAATAATTTATTCATATTATAACGCGTGTATGCACATATATTAATGCAGAATCTAACAACCCGCTTGAACACGCTGAATAAATTTTTCATACTCGTTTAATTTCCATTTTTATAAATAGTACTACCAGCAGGTTATTACCAAACATAATGAATCAAAAAATTGATCAATCAGTATATTATTTAAATAAAAAAAAAGCTTCTCCATTAATAATAACTACAGCCCACAAAACCGTTAATTAAACAAATTGTTAAAACTTCTAAACCACAACTATCGCGCCCCACTCAGTTATTAAAAAACTTTTTACCTCACCCAACCAAAACTTTTCTCTACACCCAACGAAAAAAAAAGAAGAACGAACCCACCCACAGCAACTCTAGCCAAACTTCAACCCTCCCCATCGCAAATAAAGAACTCAGAACCGCAAGTCAAAAGCCGCGACCTGTATATATCCGCCAACAACTCGTAGCCAACGACCAGTGCCAAACGACACACACACAAACCGATACCAACAAAAAAACGTCTCTACTGCTGCTGCTGCTGATGCTGCTGTAGCGAGCGGACCTCCTCGTCCATGCACGGCGCTCTCGAGACTGGCGCGCGCGAGAGAGATCGAGTCGCGCATATCATGCGGCAGTCGCGCACACCAGTGACGTCATGCGGTGGGAGCCGTGACGTCAGAGGGTAGCACGCCTGCGCGCGCTCGCACGCCCGGCCACTGAACTCTCTCTCCGTCGTAGTCGTCCCCGCTCGCGAAAGGTTATCGACTTTCCGACCCGCGAGCGTTGAGAATTCAACGCGTATTGTATAATGCTGCATATGTGTAGCCGCAGGTTAGTTATTTTTATTATTTTTTGTTTTTTATTTTAGTTGTGGGGACAGGGGTATAAAGTGTTGAGTGTTTTTTTAAGGGGGTAGGGTTAGATGATGGGGATTGATTGCGCGCGGTCGGCCCGGTCGGTCTTTGACCTAGTTTCCGCGATCGCAGGGGTATGCGGTCTTGTGGATATGTGTGGGGTGGTTTTTTGGTACGCTGCTGGGTTGCGTATTGAAGATGTGGATGGGTGTACGAGAAGCCAAGTTTTTTAATTTAAATGATGGTGGGTTTGTTGTTTTTATGGAAATATCTTTACTGATATTAAAATTGTATCAATATAGGTGTATTTGAGCAGTATATAATGTAATGAAAAAATAGAAACATGCTATGGTTGCAAAGACGTGTAAGTACATCGAATCGAAAGAACGTACAACCCTGTAGGTATTTTTAGCATCGTATAGAAAAAAACTCCATCATTTATTTACTATATATATAATCGGACTTACATACACTCCATAAACATTCAAAAATAATTTTGTATAAATTCACGTTTATATTCAGTATATCCCAATATTTACGAGCGATTGTTATCACTATAATTACCCCACAATTGCAACAGCAGCAGCGGCCGGATTTATATATTTAGACGTCACGTGCTGCTTCGCGCGGCTATAATTGGCGCGCGACATGCATAAGTAATCCCGCAGGAAAGCTAACGAAAAAATGCAGCTCAATTTTATCATCGTTCTCTCTCTCTCATTATCTATTATTGATCGATCGATGAACTTATGCGCGAATGCCGCGTACAAATAAATGACGCAAAACCCGTCAGCGCGCTATTCTCGGATTTCCTTCGAAATTTCGCTTTCGTCACATACCTCCGGTATTATACATCGCGGAAGAAGATCTATTATTCGCGTAAAATTGATTTAGTTATACTGACGAGAGAGGTAAATGTTTAAGCTGTTACGAGAGGCGGAGTAGTAGGTCCTCGAGAAGCGGAAACACGTCATTGTGCGAATAGAGCACTCGCGCGCGGTTTGCTTGTTTTCGTTGTGTGTATATATGTACACCTTGTATCGATCGTGTCTTCAATACGTTGCGTAATAATAATAGATTTCAGGCGGAACGTAGGTCATTAAACAGTTGAGTAATTCTCTCGCGAATCAGGAATTCAGTCGATATGGTGTATTTTAAGGATTTATACGCGTCAAATGTGTGTGTTACAAATATAGCTTTCGACACGTGGTTCTATTATTGTAACGTTCTGTATAGCGATGTAATGATATTTTATCACAATTATCTCGGACATTAAATTTTACACAATACATACCTTTTATCCAAAACAATCGCATAAACCGCGCGACACCCCCGTAAATCACTGCGAAACTTTTACCCTTATTCCGTTAGTTCCCTCCACCTCTCATTGGCGCAAAAGAAGAAACTAAACGCCCGACCCTTTATCACTGCGAGTCTCTACCCTGCAAAAAGTGCAACTGGCCAATTTCCCGGGCCCCTTTCGGCCAATTTATCTCCGTCGCAAAAAGCAAGAAGTACAAAGTCGGAAAAACAGGCGGTAAGAAGAACCCAGCGTGCGGTTGGGATTCCGACATTGCTGCTATCTGTCAACCTGACAACTGTACGCGTCTATATCTCGATCTACAGATGTGGGTGCTGTGCAGTACATACTGCACGTATGTATGTTCGCGTGGGGTCGGACGTACATGCTGCTGCGATAAGCGACAATAGCTGTTATAGGTGGGCATTGTGTGAGTATGTACGTACGTAGGTGGGGATGTGCGAGTGTGCATATGTGAATAATTGTGGTGGCTGTATATAGGTATATAGATTGTGAACGTAGTGGCACGAGGAAAATGTTTGAATATAGGTGTAATGAGTTTTTCTCACGGAATAAGAAAAGTATTTCAGCAATGTGTGTGGTAAAGTTGGATTTTTGTGTTCTGTGGTATGGAACTTATATTATGCAAGTATTCAGAATTAATGAATGAATAGGTACGATTAAAATAAACATCCTTAAGATTAATTATAATTAACCGTCAAAAAACTGCCATTCTCAACCTCACAAACCACCCCATTACCACATACAACCCCATCACAACCAAAACCCAAACAAAAAAAAATGCTTAAACCAAATACGCACCAACAACATATACCCCGTATAATCCACGCGACAACGTCGCGTAATCGTTGCAGTAGCCGCGGGTCGTTCCTCGTCGTCGTCGCGCGACTCCCAAACTCACCCTCCGCTCGCAGGCGCGCGCGGTGGAGAAGAGGGTTGCGCTTCTATAAATAGCCCGGCGTCTCTATACATAGATATTCAGGTCACCGAGCGCGCGAGAGGAGAAGAGAGGGAGGGAGAGAGAGGGAGGACGACGACGGGCTGCCAAGGGCGCCGTGAGCGGGGCGGGAGAGAGAGGGAAAAATTGAGATGATTGTTGGGAACTCGGCGGCTGTTTTTGTTGAGGATCGGGAGATCGGTTGATTGGGTGAAGGATTTTTTAATTTGAGAGGTTGTTAGGGGATGTGAGGTTTGGATGTTGAGGGGTAGTTGAGGTCGTTCGCTTGAGAGGAGGGGCTTGTTGTGGTTTTTGGTGAAGATAGGTGTAGTAGACATTTTTTGCAACAGTTGTAATGAGTAAGAGTTCAATAAGACTGAGATTAGGACATGCTAAAATAATTCTCCGATACGTAATTTATAAAAATATATTAATACAAACGTATTGTATAGTAGTGAACATATTCTTCTAAAGTATACAACATTTAATATCCAATGACAAAAGCAAGCACAATTTATAAATGAAATTCAATTTAGCCGTCTTACATTCTCAGTTTTATAATAAAAATGTTTTAAAATTATTTACGTAGGAACAACATTATTTTAGTATGTACATTGTATGTGTGTATCTGAGTTTCTAATAACCATAAGAAGATATGTAAATAAATAAATGAAAAAGAAAGCTCCAAACGCGATGAAAAAGGTATAGTAACGGAGATGTGTCTGACCGCATATAATCTTATACTACTGAATAAGAATGTAGTCGGTTTTTGTACTGTCTCATCAATTTAAGTGTAATAATAATATTAGAATTTTTTTACTGCGACCGATAAAAGATGAAAAATAAAAAATTTCGCCCCCCAATTAAAATATTAAATATAAAATTTAATGAAGTAAATGTAAGTCAATGATGCATCATGCTTCGAAAAATACATGTATCTAAAAAAAATGTTATGAATGCAATTAGAATATAGAAATTCTTTAATTAAAAATTCTTTAATATCAGTTTATACAACTCCCAATATTTGCTATTAGTACGGCCAACGACTTGAAAGTTTATTATTTATACACATAATTATACTTTTGCCATTAAATCTCAATTGAAACAGATATAACCTTGATGAATTTCAATTCACCCACAAAAGCCAACATACGATTACCACCAAAATATACAACAACCCTATACACAAAAAAACCCAAACTCACCGCCGTGTCTCCTATGCACTTCAACTCTCACATCACGCATTACCACGTATCCTCTCTGTTTCTCGCGATACCTCCAGCAGCACTACTTACACGACAACCATGATACGCGCGCGGGAAAATGAATCATGGCGCTCGGCCGATTCATTTTTCGAAACGTGCGCCGCCGTCGCCAAGAGCGCCGCGCTCGCTCGCCTGCATAGAGCGCGCGGAGTGGGGCGAGATTGTGAATGACGCAAACGTGAATGTGGGTCAGCGGGTCATGCTACTCCATTCCGCGCGACGACGGCGGCAGCAGCCTCCACAATGGGGCGGCTTTTCGCGTATACCTAATACCTGCGGTATAGTCGTTGTAGTTTTTTACTTTTGGTTTTGGGTTTAGATTTTTAGGGGGTGATACTTATGGGAGGGTTGGGACGGACAGGTGTTTAATGGTTTGAGAGAGGGGCTGCGGTGGGGTACCGCGACGCTGATGCTACTGCCGCTGCTGCTTACGTCAGCGGCGTTCCTGGGTCCCTCGGCATTTAATTTACTTTTGAGACTGCGAGATGATATTATTTAAGGGTTTTCGAATGATTAGATACCGGTTTATTGATGTTGTTTGAATTTTATCGTGTTATGTTATGATTAATGTTTATATACTAATATCAATGGTTCGTTAAAATAGGTACTGTTACGCTGACTTGTATAAATGTAATCGACCGTATGTATATCAATTCACCGTTATTATCGGCGCTCGCGTAATCGCGTTAATATTAGAGACAAGAGATACAAGCTGAACATATATAGATAAAGTTTATTACCATGCGATTTGAATCTACTGTTAAAAAAGATTATTTTTTTCTTATAAATGCTAAATATAAATCAATTCTAAATTAAATCAAAATATCTATCATTAAACCCTCTATCCACTATTAAAACACGAAAAAAGCAAAAACTACTCTAATTTATTCATTCACTACACTTATCATCCATCAATCAATTAACCTTCGAATTCCTCAATCCCTTCTATTCACACATACACGCGTCAATCTCAAAATTAGCCATTCTGCATCCACCACAATCCTCTCCTCGTTTTAACAAATCACACATCATCATCCCTCGTGCATCGCAATTTTTCTGCCCTCGAGCGCGCGACACCCAAGGTCTTTTTTTACCTTTTTAGCCGAGTGCGCGACGCATGCATCATACCTATTATGTGTCGGTGTATATGACGGTACGAGCGAGGTTTCCGTAATACGGCAGGATGAGAACGGAGAGCTCGCGTATTTTGCAAGTGCCGCAGGGCCTTATTTATAGAGCACGGGTTGCGTATACATATGTGGACGGATGGTTGTGTATTTTGTATATGAGTGACGAAGTTCTGGTAAAACATCGTAAGTGGTACGCGAATTATTCAAAATTTTTGATATGTTTAGAGATGTTTGAGAACTTTAAAATTAAGTTTTAAAATAAAAAAAAAATGTTACATAATTTTACATATTTTACTCCACCGCCCGTTACTATAAACATCGCACTCTGAAAAAGCGCATCAACGCGACTCCGTCCATGGACCGCGAGAGAGAAAAAAAGCAGTACAAAGACACGCGCACACGAGCGACATTCATTAACAAACTTCGCGGCGTCGCGCGCCCTTCAGTCGCTGCACGCGCGCGAACGGAGACTGCCAAGGACGGTATGTAGAAAAGAGACAGACAGACAACGAGAAACAGATGGTTTGAGTTTCCACGGTAACGATACGAAGTGAGGTTTCAACTCAAATTCTAGTATTTTTGACAGAGTGCAAAACAAGCAATGCTTCATTATTAAGGTATGGACAAAGGCAAAAAGTGTTCTATTGCGCATGTACACTGAAAACTATATATACATGTTTATTATACATATATATCAAGTTAATTATCGCGTGCATCCTGACCTCGCTCTCGCAACAATGAAATTCGAACTTGAATCGTGCACACTTATAAACATGCATATACATTCACATCGAAATAGAGAGAAAAAAAGCGCGTCAACGGCGATATAGAGACCCAAAAGCTCAAGGACCGCGCGGACGTCATGCATCTCAGCGACAAGGTAGTAGAGCGAGGAAGAGAGAGAGAGAGAAAAAAAACAACAAAACCAAAGATAGATCAGAGAGCGAGCGAGAAAAAAAAGCAAAGAGGCAAGCGGTGCCCCTATACTATACCTATACGTGCATGTATACCATATACAAATATATATATATATATATCTGTATGTTTATATATATATATATATATATATATACCTACACTCACACACGTATCAGAGCGAGCGAGATAGATAGAAAGAGAAGTGCGCGCGCGAGAGGCTCGGCGACCTCTCCGATCGGGCAGCCTTGGGAAACTGGGACTTTGAACCCCGATGCACCCGTCCTCTCTCTCTCACCCCTTCTCTCTTCCTCTCTCTATCCTGCGGTGCAGCAGCAGCAGCAGCGCCTCGACGTGACGTCAGCGGGGCGCGGGCCAATCGGGCTACCGCGCCGCTCTGACGTCACTACCTCCCCCGACGTGACGTGCATCCGAGATAAGAGAGAGGGACCGAGTATATATGCACGCGGAAGCAGCAAGCGAGAGAGAGAGAAGCTCTGCTCGCCCGATCAACGGGGGTGCACATATTTTGACCCAATTAACGTGCGGGAGAGAGAGAGAGAGAGAAACTAAATAGCCGCACGCTTTTTTCGTCGGTGCGACGGGCGCTTAAACGATTTTGGGGTGATATTAATTATGGTGATTTATTTTGTTGAAGAGGTAGAACGAGGCTTTTATAGTGGAGAAAAGTCGATGGGATAGTGTAGCCAATTCGGAGTAGAGTTTAATGGGGGGTATATGTATGCGGTGGCTGACTCGAGCGCGGTCTGTACTACTCGCGCGGACTTACATACCTATACAAATCTATAATACGGCTCGGCGTTGTCATGCCGGAGGTGCTCGAGGTTCTTCGGTATTCTCGAGAGGTTCTCTACTTCTGATGTATATTTTACGTCGCTTTAGTAATAGTAATAATAATGATAACGATTCGAATTTTGTAATAATAAAAGAGTCGTCGCGGTCGATACTTAACGCACTGTTGACATTGCGTCATGTATACATAAACATCGCGGGCGTTTAACTTCGTCGACAAAACGGTCCAGTCGTTATATTGAAAATTATTAATCGAGAGCTATTATTAGCATTGCGCCAGTGTAAAACAAGGACGTGTATACGAAATTTCGCTGATGTAGACGGAACAGTGACCCGGAAAGGAACAAACGTTGCTTAGCGCTGCCGGTGAAAAATTGAATTCTCTAGTGGGTTTATCGATTAATGACGATGGTTGCGGCATGAATGAAATTTCCTTTTCTCGGTTATTAGTCGTTTTTTGAACACTTATGATATTTATGTAATCGCGATTGCTAAACTTAACGTCATAAAAGTCTTTTATCTATTTTCTATACCGTTTAACAATCAGGTACGTGAATTTATTATTCACCATAACTCTACAACTAAAACCCAAAAATTCAGCATCGATTGGCAAATCCGATAAGAAAATCAATACCCCTCCAAAATACAATCTACACTTGCACCAGCACACACCAAACCTCTCTCGCCCCATTAAAGCGATAGATCACCACGTTTCGCCAACATCCGCGAATAAACGAATAAACAGCGCGGCTGCGAAAATCGAGTGTACAGCAGCGGCACGTTCGGGCGATTTGATCGATATCTCGCGAGGGGTGAGTGGCACCGTTGCTGGCCCTCTCTCTCCCGAGCGCTTCTCCGCTCGATTATAACCGATTATTCTGGAACGCGGCGGATTCGTGCCTGTCCGGACTTTACTTTTTTTTTATTGGACTCGAGGCTGCAGCGCGGACCAATTTCTCGCAGCGTTTGCATTTTCGCGATGGTTTTGTGCGATAATATGTGGGGGGTTGAGTTTGGATGTAGATCGGTTTTTTGAGGATGGAGGTAGTAAGTTTGGACGTAGAAATTGTTAACAGTTTCGTGGGTTAACGATTTTAATAACAATGGGTACGTGAATGAATATAATGTATTAGAGTTATGATTCGGAAAATCAGACAATAACGTTCAACTCTCTGCATTTACAATTCATTAAAAACACACACTTACGCTTTTACTCGTACAAATTAATAGCACTCTACAATAATCAATATCGCGTGACATTCAACCTTATCCGCGCGAATTTTCACTTCTCTCATGCCACACATACACATCCGAGCCTTAAGTAATCGTCATATTAACGTGAAACGCGCCACCTGAATTTTTAAAGGCCGCGCGGAACTGATGACACACATGCGCACAGCGACACGACTTATTACTCGACGATTTTATTCGGTCGCTATTCTTTCGGAATGAGGCTGGATGAGGAAAATCGATCGGTGAGAAGAGGCATTGACTCGCGGAGATTATATTGGGCGGGATGCTGCACTCTCGATTTTAGATCGTGTCACTCGCTATTTTTTAACTGATCCCACGGGCGTGAGTTTCATTTGAGGACGTTTTTTAAACGGGTGATTTTGATGGTTTACGTAGGTTTACGTTTTATGCAATTTGAGTATAGGGAGGGTTTTGAGTGTATTATGTATATTTTTTTCGATATTTAGTCAGTGAGTAATTTTATGCTACATTATACGGATTTTTTCTTACGTCGATTTTCAGAGCTACAAATGGAATTTACAAGTAAAATTTAGCAGGAAAATGAAAGTTTTCATCCTCCGATTTTACAAAATGGTATCATCAATTTTTATTAACTTTGAAAAAAAAATCTAAATTTTACTAAAAGATAAAAAAATATCTAATTCCATTCACCTAATTCACACCGACCTCATAAATGCATGAAAATGACATGAAAAAATAAAAAATTCATACGACTTACCATTACGACGATCGTTTCAATTCTCCTTCGCAGCGTGTCACCCATCCAACAGCTTCTTGGCTCGCTGCCGTTGCTCCGTGAACCGCATGAACCCACATCAGGCCTTCCATCGTAGTTTATTCTCTAACCAAAGTCTTTTCCATAAAAAAGAAAACTCCCCCACCAACTACGAGCAAAAAGAAATAACCATCCCTGAGCCCGATAACAACGTCCGTATAATAATCCCGGCACTCGGCTACCGCGGTCGCGGCGAAAAATTCTGCTGCTACGTTTCTCGCAAGCTCTCCCGCACTACTATACTTATAAAAAACGAAGGATGAAGCCATGCCGTTCTAGATTTGCGCGAGAGACGACGATGGCCGCGAGATTAGATTGCGACGTTTTAAGAGAAAGTGCCAGACGCTTCTTTTAATGGACGGTTTTGGTAATGGGTCGAGGAGCGAAAAAGAGTGAGAGAGAAAATAGCGCGGAGCGGTAGTTTGACTGGGAAGTGGTTTCGGTCTTGGAGAATTGGGTTGTTGCTGGTGGTACTTTGGAGAATGATAGGAACCGTGGTAGGGTCGAAATAACGTTTGCTACGTGTTTGAAATAACAATGGAAGAAGCTCTGGTTGTGAAGGAGTTAGGGATAAAGGTGGTGTGCTTCCTGGTAACAAAAATTGTATATAGGTTTGTGTGAAAAAGCTTTATTTCCATACGAAAATTCGTGTAACCTCATTTCACATACTGATATGTATATGAGAAGGCAGCATGGTGTGCAAATATTTGCGGAGCATGTAATAAAAAGTGTCATGCAAGCGTCTCGGAAACCAGAAAGAATATAAATCCCCGCCGAGATAGCGTAAAAAACATCGAGGATGAAAAGAAGAAAAAAAAAATCATGCAAAAGAAAATTGTAACCAGAGACCGTGCCTTAACCACTTTTTAAGAAACAAAAATTCCGCGAATTCGAAAACCATGAGTTAAAAGAACAGTAAATGAATGAACGCAGCGCAAAGTCAAAGTACAGAGACGATAGTAAAAAAAAAATAACAACAAAGCCAAAGTGCTGCTACACGGTACGAAGAAGCAGAAAGAAAGAAGAGAGTTGAGATAGAGAGCGGGAGCAGCCTCGCGCGTCGGCCTCAGTGGTCGAGGACGAACTGCAGTCGGGCGCGCGGACTCGAGGAGGAGCGACTTCGCGCCCTCTCTCTCTCTTCTTCCGCGCGCGCATATAGACTGGCGGCTGCGCGCTATACCCGCGCCGCCGCCGCTGCTACCACCGGGTTTGAATGGAGCCGGCGGCCGATTGGCTCACGGCCCGATGACGTCACCCCGTCGATTGTTCCGCGCGCGCCTCACCACGTGGCCCTTGCCAGGGATGGCTCTGTGAGTGTGAGCGAGAGGGAATGATGGAAAGTATGCGAATGTGTATGTAGGGGTAACTCTTCCTCGCAGGTGCGTCGATCGTCGGGTTCGAAGTAGGAGAGGGTCGTTTGTTTTGGGCAAGGGGCGCAGTTTTACGAGAGGTGTGTATGTTGAGAGATTTTTGTTTAGGGTACGGAGGGAGTGGTGTGGAGGTTGAGGTGAAAAGTCATGTTTTACCTGAGGACGTTTTGGATGTTCTGTTTGTGAGAATGACTGGTAATTTATTGTTAAAGGGAGAGTCTGATTTTGTTGAGATATTTGGTAGGATAATGTTTATTTGGTTTTAGAAAACGATTGAGATAGTACAAATACGCATGAATAAATTGTTGAGTTGGGGGCTGCATTTATTTTATTTTATTAATCGTTAATAACAACAATCTGAACTGTTACAATAGAATCTGCACTTGACCGTGATATGAAATGTCCAATTGTATTTGATTCCATAGTGTGAAATGCGGTTTTTAATTTGACGTTCTTTAATGCAGTCTAAATAGAAACCAAATATGGTTTTTGTGGCTTTGTTGACAAAATTTTTCGCCACGCATCCGAGTGCTAAATGGGCAAAATGAATTTGTTTTGGAAGACTGCAGTGCAGGGGGTCGTATATGCATGAGGATTTTGGTATCAAATGGTGGACATAATTTGAAGTAATACATACTAAAAAAAGGCGATTTCTGAGAAAATAAGCCAAGGTACAAATAGTGTAAATCCATTTTAGGCAAAAACACAGCATTTTCAATATTTTAACTTTGATGTAACTTTTCTCCGAAACTGCTCGATGGATTTTCATGGGACAAAGCTTAAATTCTTTGTTCTTCTTTTCTGTAGTTATAGACCCAAATTGTCGGAAATATCAAAATTATTTGTGTAAGTAATTTTAGATATGAAAAAACCATATAAAAGTGCTTGATTAAAAGATTTATTTTAGTTTTTTGTAATTTTTAACATTCAAAAATTACTTACTCGAATAATAATAATTTTTACATTTGCAACTCTTAGGACCATAACTGCTCCAAATACAAAGAATTTAAGCCTTGTCCTATGAAAATACATCAAGCATCTCCAAAGATTTAGGAACTTCTATTTGAGCTTATTTTCTTAGAAATTTATGATACATATTGCTTGAAAGTATAGGTAATTGAATCTTCTTTTTTTCTAGGAAAATTTGATGCCAAAATCAGTAGGTATATATAGATTATACTTTCTATGTTACTACTTCGGCTCAAAATCATCCTATTTATTTAATTAATCTTCTCCTATTTTTTCGAAAAATCTAATTATTGCAAATGTATATTAATGAAGTATATAATAAGAAACCTCCTTTTTAACATTTGCTAGAATATTTCCTAGAAATCTTCTGTTATCATCAAATGTCTAGGTTATGTTACGTGTAGAGACTCTCCGCACGTTGATTAAATCGGTATTCGAAGTTTCTGGAAACGGAAACTTCCGGAGCAGCCAAGAAGTATGCACGAGGCCGAGCAACAAAAACTACAGGATTGCAGTTTGGGCCGGCAACATTATTCGACGTGATGCACCCCTACCTTTGATAGGTATTCACACTTCCAAGCCCCGTCAGGCGGCGCTGAAACAAGTCTTGTAAGTTATACTAAAATCACGTGACACTGCAGTGGCAACTTT
>UCWB01000775.1:0-20020 GCA_900474355.1 Torymus geranii | reverse complement strand
AAATTCAATCAAATGTTATTGAATTTATTTTCAATAACCCGTAACTGAATTTTCAATTACTTTTTGTTGTTGAATTTTCAAGCAATTTTTTTTTCGGGCTCCATTTTGGTATTCTTATGTATCTTTGATAATAGTTTTTTTTTAGAATAACATTATTATTGAACCAATATTTTAAACACCGCAATTTTAAACGTAAATCCTGCAGTCAGTATATTGGTCGTACAAAATTTTACAAGCAAATAAAATAAAAATGGGCAAAACGAGTTTTCATTTGCTTTTTCCGGAAAAAATACTGAACTGTTTTAAAGCTAGACTATGTTCAAGGTTGACCATCTGGTTACACAAAATACAACAACAAATGGTAAAAATTCGTATATACGTCGGAAATTGCACAATATATTTTGTGTATCTCGTAGTTTAATTTTCAACTACCGTAATATTTGAAGGAACTAACATTATTTCATTTAAGAGTAATTGAAAGTGTATTTTCTTTAGCTTTATTAGCCTTTTCTGGAAATGTTGTTACTGAATAATTCATATTTGAATCATGGGCTTACTCAACTTATTTTATAACAATTATATGTTTAAAAAACTGTCACGTAAAAATTAGAAACTTGTATTTCAGTGTCTTCTTTAAATATTTATTTATTTATTTTATTTATTTAAGTAAGTACATAATATAAGAAATAAATTTCTTATTTATATATTTCTTTTCATTTATGTTTATATATTTTTCTTACAAGTATAAGAAACTTTTTCCATATATTATGTGCGAGATGAAAGTAGGAAAGTCAAGCTCGGAATATGTGCCTTAAAAAATTGTAATATTATTGTGGATTCTGTCACATTTTATATCCAAAAGTAACTACTAAATTTTTTCCAAGAAAATTATGAATTCTAAATATATTTTATCCATTTCGTATTTGATATTAATAATTAATTAATTTAATACCACTATTATAGTCTTGAAATATTATACGATCAATTCGACAAAATCAACATTATTCCGTTTAATTAATATTATAAATAAATTTCAATTCCATTCCCATCTAATTGCTTTTCAATTAATTTTAAATGAATTCTTCGAAATACCTCGCAACACCGCTAAATTCATCCGGATTCGAGCAACCGTCGAATAAATTTCCATTTCCCACCTCTAGCGTGTAACGACTTTTTACCAAAACACGCATAAAATCGAATCGCAGCCGTTTGCCACACTTTCCCACACCATCTCGCGATAATATTAAGTTTAATCACGCCTCGGAAACGCGAGACCCTCCCTTCTCTTTTTTCTTTTTTCACCGAATCATCGAAGGAAGCTCAAACTCGATCGACTGCTGCTGCTGCTCTGCTCCACTGATAATAATCAGGCGAATTCCCGCTAATGGATTGTAAACGACTTTCGAACTCCGATACATATCATCGACGTGAGTTATCGGGCACACACATATAGGAGGCGAAAAAAGGAGGCGCTGATAATAGTAATGAAACGACAATATTTGCGCGCGAATCGAATATTCGACGCGTGGGAAAGAAATCAACCAAAACCCAAAGTTTCTCTTATTTTCCGCATGGGAGATATAATCTTGGAAGAATAATAGAATTCTTTTTGGTTTCGCGCGCGAGTTGGGGGCCCGGAAGGGAAAAAGTTGGTCGCGTAAGAGTAGCGACAAATGGCGCGTTTGACACCGTTCCCTTTCATTTTTATTAAACAAAGTAACGGGGTTTCGGTTGATTGGAAAAATTCGATCAAGTTTATTATTGGCCGCGGTTCGCTGTGGAGAGTCACGAGAAAATTGCATTTCAGGATATAGGTATAAGAATGATTCGATTGAGCAAAACTATTGTTTTGCTAATGCGAATGGGGATAAATGGAATATTTTTCGTTCGTATGTAGGAACGTGCGGGTTTTTCAATTCCACCATAAAACGTGTGCGGGAAAAATGCTCCGGGGATGGAAATTTTTATCATCGTGATGAGAGCTATCAACTTGGACACGTGTGCAAGTTTATATAAATTTAAATTTGTACGTATATAATATGAAATTTCGATTTTAAAATAAACTTTCATCCGAGCACATTACTATACGAAATTTAAATATACATGCGTATTAAAATCTTTATCCGTACCATATCAAGAAATATAAACGTAATAATTTTGTAATTATGCGTTTTAAAAGAACTCTTTATTCTCATTACTCGTTAGAACGAACAAATTTTTCACCCCAAAACGTAAATTAAACCCGACCAAAAAACACACCTATATATAAAATTTAACCGAAATCGCACCTCTACACGCGCATCGAATCACAATCTATATATACACGACGATATCCCCCTCATTACCATCACTTGCGAATTCATCGAGCAAATTTATAACTTAACGACACTCGCGCGCATATAAAAACGCTCCTCTCGCATTACGCCGCGTTTACGGTCGATTTAATGGAAGAGCTATATAATACGCGCGCTCATCGAGCGATAATAATACAGCTAGCAGTGATTTTCGAATTTCCAGTCTCGCGCTCTGGCGTGTATGTGTGCACGCGTGCCTAATTGAGCGGCCACTTGTTGATTTTTATGGCTCATTCGCACTCGCGCCTCGCAATTTCGCTCCCTGAATTAACGAAATTACCGATATACAAAAGTAACGAGCGCGCACGTGTATGTGTGCGATGGGATTTACGCTCGCGCGTGCGAGGCAAACGAAATTTAACGTCCGTTTTTTTTTATCGCCCGCGTTCGTCGGGGTTGAGAGGCGAAACAAAAAAAGAAGTGGAGAGTCAGTTCGTCAAGTTGATTACGAATTTTAATGTTTTACGAGTTCCAGTGTGTATAGTGCGCTCGTGAAGAGAGGAATTCGTGCCGAATTAACGAGGCTATCGACATACAAAAGTAACAAGCTGAAAACAGTTGGGCGTGTGTACACGGACCAAGCAACAACAACAACAACAACAATACAGTTGCGATGACTACGATAATATACAATGCACGTGCCAGTGTACTCCGTTGTTGTTTTTATATCGCTCGAAAGAAAACAAGACAGCGCGCGTGCATCACAGCTGATCAATCTCAATTCGCGCCGACGTCAATTTTTCACTCTGATTATAAGAATTTTCATTTTTCATTCTCGCTTAGTTATACACAGCTCGGCGCGTCGTCATTACGCTCTAATTTTGCGCGCCGCTGTCAGCCGGCCGGCGAGTTTTCATTTTTCAGGTGCGTTATATAGATCCCTCCCGCGTAATATATATATAACGCATGCACGCGCTGCATCTCACCTTCCTCGGGACACGAGATAGAAGGAAAGAAAAAACGCATATAGTGGAAAATTATACGGTGTCCGGTTTTCTTATATTAATTTTTCATCTGTATATACACACGCCCGTCTCTCTGCGCCCTTCGCTGTACCTGCATTATTAAAAAGCTGGCTTTTCTCGCGTGAGGCTAGGAACTATACAGACTCTTCTCAACATCATATGGTTATATTGTTTGCGTGTATAAGTGCGGAAAGAAAGGAAGGGAACTGGCGACGTGTGAAAGTAATTAAAAGGCTTTACAATTTTTTTTTTGTAATTACGACGCGGGTACGACGTAGGGGGATATAATATGAAAGAGTTATATATACCTATCATATCGATTTTCGATGAGATATTTCAAGTATTTTTAATACTCGGCAAGAGCGCGCCACTCGTGAATTTTTTAACGCGCGGAGAGATTGTGTGCTCGCAGCGAATTAGTCGCGTCTTAATGCGCACTCGAGAAAATGAAGGTTTTTGCGGGATCGCTCTCCTTTTTTTCGGAGAAGTGCGGGGCTAATGCGGGTGATGTGGTACGGTCGGTCGAGCGGGTAAAAGTGGAGGAGGGAGGAAATAATGTATTGAGTGGTCGAGCGGTAAAAAGCGCCGCGCTGGCGTCTCTGCTCGAACGATATTCCACGATTTTTAAATCAATTATAAGTTTCAGAGCGTGTGCTTATATAGTCGACGGTCAAAGTTTAATGAATTATGCCTTTCAGTCACTCGCTCTGCGGGGTTATTATAATGCGCGCTGACTTTTTTCACGTCAAATTTCATTTAGAGCGACGTTTTAGAAATTGTTCGGTAGCGCATTTAAGTAATAATTGTATAATTAACTATTCGTTGTTTTTGTACAATAACTGAAACGCTAATAAGATTAAAGTCAAGTGTATAAATGTTAATTAGCGTTTTTATAAAGTATCTGCGCCATATTTTTTATATTCTTGCTTTTTAGAAAAAAGTACATCATTGAAATTAAGAGCATTATATATACGTGTACAGAAAGAAAGTTCTAAGAAGGCTAATTAAAATTTATAATTTAATTATATAGGTATATACAAAGATTTTTTACCACGCTTTTTTGTTATTTCATTACAATTCTTTAAAGGTCCCCATTACTGTCTGAGTCACTGAGGCCGGACCCTTTGTGCACGAAAGTATTCATTAGCTCATAGCAATGCAGATCGAGCTTTTCAAAACTCGACGTAAGCGCTTGACATACTTAGCTGTAAATATAAAAAAAAAAAATTCTACAAACACACATTTACATTTATTTTTATATCAAACAGATTTATATACTTTTGACATAAAGAGATTTGAAAAACAAAAGTTAAAGTTGAAAGGATTTAACTCAGAGAGACTAACGTCATCATCGTCGCGCACGTTCTCGACATTTCCACTCCCGAAAACTGTCAATCAGGAAAAAAAAGTCGCAAAATACATAGCCGTAGCAGTATCCGTTATCAAATCGAATTTCGCGGAAACCAGATTTCGCGGGCAGCAAAATCGCTCCAGCGAAGTTTCATGTATATACCGTTGCGGAAGAGCAAGACGGAAGGATGATTGAATCAAGTAAACTGTTGAAGATGTGAATGTATTTTTAAAACCATAATATTGTTGTTTGCGCATACGAAAGTAAATACCTCGATATATCTATAAACAATTCGCAGTATAAATCCTTGAATGAGATTGGTTGAAAAAGCTTTTTTAATTTTTATGGGAATCCCGTGTGAGGAGTGAGTGAAATCTTTCAACTATAACTATTATTTCAATCGTAAACCTACGCATCATTCCTCATCCTTGAGTTGTACACTCATATACAAAATCCCAAGTTCTCGGGATCTTGTGCGTCGGGCGCCTAATTCGCCTGTAACTACCGTGCCGACTCGCCAAGCAAAATAAAGATAAACGCGCGCGTGCGCGCGCCCCGTTAATCGGCTCTCGTAAACGCGCGAGCCCGAAGTATATATAGAGCGAGAGCGAAGGGTGAAAAACGTAAAAGGATAGAGCCAGGGATAGAAACAAAAGTTAAGAGAGGAGCGGTATAAAAAAGAACATAAAACGAAATAAGACGCGTAGTTGTTGTTGACAATGTCAAAACTGTTACCTACCTGCGAGCTAACGAATATATGGGGGAGATTCTTTTCGAGTATTTTGAGATCACGCTGACGTACAAAGTTGATCAAATGAACGCGCCTTTGTGCTATATATAAAAGTGCAGCCTATTACAGTGTAATAAGATTTTAACTTTTATATAAGGAAGGATTCGATCCTAGAACATTTTATGTTTTTATATACCTAAGTTAATAAAGCTGTTAGGGAGGTTGACTTTTCAAATTTAATTTTCTATTTTTACGAACAAAAACGAGTTTCTGTAACTAAATCAATTGGCTGTTCTAGGAAGTCGAGAGAGTACATATTTTTCCTTCGTATTTCAAGAGAAAATTCAATCTTCGTTTTGCAAAAGAATAATTATAAATGTACGACTTACAACCGGATTACCGCTCGTAAATCTAGGTATATAAAGCAAGTGAAATAAGACCTGTGCGCGTTGTTGGTTACGGGAGCAAATAGCATGATAAACGCACGCGGATTTAAAAAGATCCCGTCTAGTTTCGAGAAAAATCCAATGCTAATGCTCTGCGCGCATTCACACTTAGCGTATACGTTTACATAAAGTTTTACGAAAATTAGTAGTTTTACAATACCGCTATCAATAAAATGTTAATTTATCCTTGCACTTAATATATAATAAATGTAAGAATTATTGTATATATTTCAGTTTTTCGTATACACAAACTTATACATCCCTAAAATTCCCGTAATTAAAAGAAGAAAGAAAATCTCCACTTGATCTTGAAACGCTCGCGCGGCGCGTAACGGTCCTATATATCTGACATAACCTGACGAAAATAAAATTATACTGCCTCGCTCCCGGCGAGAATTCCGAATGATAACAAAGCCTTTCTAAAAATACTCCGTCATAAAACACACACGCACACGCACGTACATATACTCTTGCTCCACATTGTCAAGACCACCTCCCGATAAGTATATACCGCGTTTAATATTCACCTGTTCCTCCGGAATCTCAGCCCGAATAATTCACACCTCATTGAGTGCTTCGTATAATTCAATGCAGCGCTAATTGGCCAGACCATCAGGTACGCGATTGACACACGAAAAGCTAATTTAGGAGGGAAGCGCCTGCAGTACACGCGCGAGATAATTCCATCGAGCGCGATCGAGTAATTATTGCCGCAGTTAGCAGCGGGCGCTTATAGCGAGAGAGAGATGTACGGGAAGCTTGCGGGCGTCTGTATCTATAAGCTCTACCACTGGGATGCCTTATTGAGCCTAGTACATACTACGCGCAGATTACATCCTCGAACTCGTGGTATAGGCGCGTTATTACATTGTGCACGTGTGCACCGTCGTTTAATGGCCTTGTGTTTTTGAGAAATATATTATAGGGTTGTTGTTATTGTACGAGCGCCGCGTCATATATACAGCATGTAATAAAATTGACTCGTTTCGGAGAAGCTCGTATCGCGTGTAATATGCACTTTGTCGTGGTGTAAAGGGCCGTTGATTGGAGTGGCAATGCGTTTGAATTATTAAATTCGCAGTAATTCGATTGAATACGTTGTGCGTGTAATGGGATAATGTTTTTTCGTAATTTGATATACACAGTGTAATATAATATTGAATTATATAATGATCATTTCGGTTGATTATCTCCGTTTCTATTATTAACCATCTGTCATAGCGAACCAATATTGTTACTGAATTTCGTTTTCAATATTGCGCTCAATGGATCTCTATTAAGTGGCTATAAAAACAGTCTTATGAGGGAACATTCACCTTCATCAGATAGCCGGCGTTACATTCTTTTTACGAGCCGCGCGCTCGCGCAAGGTCAACTTCATTCGGGATCTCGCCAGGTAGACAATGTGTATATGGCTTTATGGTGTCCCGATAAGGCGACGATATTCGACAGTTTTCACTTGGGATTAAATTTCGTTCGCCCCGTAATTACACTTATAAACGAAAGTAAGGATATAATATTATCACTAATAATTATTGCTATACACTGAAATAAAAGAAATATACTAAATGTATATATAAATTTGTTTTCATTGCACAAAGAAGTATACACGAAATTTCGTCAAAAACGTAATTTCCTTCAAAATCGCTGTCTGAGTCAAGCGACGACCCTGACAAAAAAAAGAATAACCAAGCAAACCTGACCTTACACATATATACCCTTGTTGACACCGCATGAGCCACACAATCTTCTTTAGCATGCAAAACACGCGAAAAACATGTCTCCCACCTATACCTCTCTCTTTTCTCGTTTTAAATCATCTTCCCCTCCGTCACCTTCGCGCACATACATACATATTGCGCCACACTTCGCACTTTTGCTGAGTCTTTCGGGAACCGCATATCATACACCTGCGGCACTCGAGGAGAAGATGAGACGTCACGTTTATTATACCAGCGCTATATTCCGGACGTTGCCGCCGCTCGCAACCCCACCGTGCGATCATCACCTATAAGACTATAGAAGTTGTTTGGCACATCCTTCCCTCGAGGTGCTGCACACTTGCTTTTCTTTGTATATAAGGCTGTTGCCCCGCGAGAAGGTCGTGAAACGCATAGGGCGAGAATAAAGAGAGAGAGATAAGATGTTGAATGGAGGACGTGAGGAGCGAGCGGTAATCGGAAAATTCTTCGATACAAGCGCGCGGTGGTTGTAAAAGGGTATAAGTACAAGAGGCTCTCCTCTGCGTAAGCGGATTGCGCCCTTTTCGCTGATTCGCCCGACAATATATATTTTGTCGTCGAGTAGTTTTACGTGGCGTATATAATGACGAGTTTCGTGGTTTGTATTTTGTATACAGAAACGCGCACGGGGAATCGATAAAATTATAGACTGCAAGTGTATTTTAAGAAATATATGATGTGTGTATTTGTTGACAAACAACGCGGTGCTAATAACTTTTCTTCGCTCTGTTATTTTCATCGTAATTTACATTTTGTATATGTTTGCCGAGCACTATATATTATTGTATTTAAGAATGAATGAAATACAGCTCCGCGGAGATAAGAGCGCAACGCGCGCGAGCGCTGACCTTCTGCAAGATTTGATATTAAAAATTGTTTGTTTTATAAGAGCTCGGCAGCTATAGAGTATAATTTATATACACGCGTACATATCGCCGCGTCTCAGATATAGAGTCTCAATTTCGTGTAAACTTCTGACTCACGGGTAGAAAATACACGGCCATGTCTTTAAATTCAAGCGCATCATCATCTATACATTATATATTTGTTAAACAAAACCATAATCCCACGACCAAAGACCATTACAGATCGGTATACACTCCATACTATCGGCAAGTTATCAACTCCCCCCGGGCACAAAGTAGTATATAACCCCCAGGACCGCTATATTTAAACTAAAACAGCCCATAATCGTAAACCGCGCTTCAATCCAAAGCACCTAAATTTCCACCTCCGCAGGGAGCTGCACTGCCGCGTTTGTTTATGAAAATCGCGTCCGCGTATATCCATTCGATTCGCGCTACACCAAACTAACGCGCGCGCGCGTCTGGTAAAAACACACAAACACTAATTTGTCAAAGTGTGCATATAAGCGCCAAACATTGTTTCCGTCAATATTATATACGCGCGGTGTGCGACTACCTATTCTCTCTCTGGTGAAATTCCGGCAGAGCGGCAACCTGTGGCGGGGGCGGCTAGGCGCATGCTCCGGGTTCTTCCCCCTCCCACGGCTAGGAGCGTGAAGAGACTTAGCGCGCGCGCTGGCTCCCGGCGAGTTTAGCGCGCTGAGAGTCGCGCAGGCAGCCGCCGACGGTCCAGGTGTCGAGATAGCATTATACGCGTGCTGAGTGCGTGAGACCGCGACGCGCGAGGATTCTTGTGTTGTACTTTTGGTGCGGTTATAGTTCTTTTCTTGTGTAATAGTGGCTGAAGGTGGTTCGTCCGGGTACTTTTCGAGGCTCTGGTGCGTGGAATGTTTGGAAAAAGGTTGGTTGTGGTTTGCTGTCGTATTGTTGTTTTTTTTGTTTTTTAAAGTGGTATATATATGGCACGGGGATGTTGTTTTCAAGCGGAATTTATCGTGAAAATTGTCTTGTAGCGGCTTTACAGCTGTATGGATTTTATAAGCTTCCTTATAATAAATCATTATTGAATGAAAGTAGTTATCTTTATCGTAATAATGATTATTCGTTATGAATATATTCACGTGAACTATATATATTTTTCTTTTCTTTTGTCTGATATTGTCACTGGCATTTTCTTTAAAATACTTCTCGCCATTGATCATGCAACTTTTATATCATAATTGTCTGTTCAATTATTGACACTGCGCAAATTTCTGACGTGAATGTATATAAAAGAGCGACGAGCGTTTCAAGTGATAGCTGATTTCATATGCGAATACGTTAAATGACCTCTAGGCGAGAATATGCCATTTCAGTGCTCATCACGCACCGATGTATTAATTAACATTTTGCCCCGAAGTATTATTAAGAAATAACGATATTTGTTCAGTCTAATTGAGAAAGGTGCAGTGCGCATTTAGAATGAAATCATTTATTCTAGATGGTATTTAATTAGACGCTGCACGTTACAGTGAATAAAGCTGACAATTTTAATTAATTTAATGAACACGGATTTCAATTCATAAACATATTTTCAACGCATTTTAATTATTGTGAAATTAACGTGATATATCACTTTTAATTGGATTTTTCACTAATTGCTACGTAGAATTAACCCACCCAAAAAAAACATGCTCACCGTGAAATTAACGTTGACTTCGATGTACGGATAATTGCCGAAAAATACGTAAATAATTCCGGCGCGTAAATTAAAGAATTCACGGTAAAACGCAGTGTGTGCACGCGGGTACGATATTCAGATAACATTTTTTTTTTCAAGGTGTGTAAATCACTATATTATCTTGATGAGATTTTCTACGTACACTTTATTTTGTTTTGCATATATACGTATACGAACTTATCAGCGCGCCAATATCTATAGTCCAATATTTTCCAGAACATCGTATACCATTCAAGTATTATCACGCGACCGTGCGGTTCTTTTAAATTCGCAAAACAGAACACATTAGTGTGCCATTGGCAACTGTCGTGAATTCCCATTAGAAGCCACTACTTAGGGGTAGATGCACTACTACTGCATTACGGCGGTGTACTGCACTCAACGGCCTCTATGACCTCTCACTTTCGGTAACAAAATCAAACTGTTATACGCGTGATAGTTCACGGCTAACACATGTTATACGATCGGTCTAGACTCACTATAATAATGATAATAATTATGCGTTCGCTCTTAATATTGAAACAAAAATCGTGAACTCGATTCAAAGGATATATAGAAAATTCGGTCTGACCGACTACTATACGTTATCACACTCGAAAGCTCACACGTTAGCGCATATAATGCTCTCGCCCATTGCAGACCTCTCTCTTGGTATAATACGGCAAAGCTATCCGATGCAGCGCCTGGCCTTTTATACGTCTCTTGCGCACGCACGCGGCCAAGTGCACTTGACTGCTCCTACGCGTATATGTGGCTAGTTGCTCAGCTGTTTATGATTAGGTTGTTGGTCATGCGTTTATACGGGGTCGAAATGGTGATTTATCGTTCGAGTATGGAGGTTGAAAGAAGGGGGTTGGTTTCGTGCAACAGTTGTTTATTGATTTTTATTTGATGGAATCGGACAGTATTTGGTTAAGGTTTTATCAATTTTGAGATTTCGCGGTCTATGTATAAATGTAGTATAAGAATATTATAAGCTTTACAAAATTGGACATCGAAGCGGAATTGTAGCATTGGCATACCTATCTCGGTTTAAAATCGTAATTATGTTTAAATCAAAGCATTTTGACGTTTTTAAAACGAGATAGGTATGCCAATTCTACAATTTTTCTTTGATTTCCAATTTTTAAAAAGCTTATTCTTATATTGCATTTAATATACATAGATCTTGAAGACTCAAAATTGATTGTTTGCTTTATATGTGTAATTATTTGTCGCAGTTTTAACGTTGAAAACTAACTTTTGAATAAGATTTTACCGAGTCATACAATCTTAATTGTTCAATGATGTGATAACTATATTTTTTATCTAAATATTTAAATTCTTTAAGTAATATAGTTTTGTGTAGTTTTGTGTGCTATTTAGTTTCAAAGTTTATTTTTATTTTTTTTTTCATGGTTATATAGCATTGTTTCATATTTATTGAATAATTTTCTCTTTAAGTTTGTTTTACTCATTTTTTCAATGTTCTATACTCAATACAAATCAGCGAGTATGCGGAAAAACATTTTAGTTTTTTTTTAACGTATGTTTATCTTTGTTTTCTATTATATATAAAATACAAAATTTCTCAACTGCAAATGTATGTTGAAATATTGATAAATTCCTTCTTTCACGTCAGCGTAGAAATAGCTAGGCGCTTCAAATATCTTTCACGCAAAGTTCCTTCCAACGCAACAATTCGTTTAATTTGAGCCGCGCCAAACGTTCTACTTAAAAATACGTTTCATTTGAATACCACTGTACATAGGCAGTGTTAATACCAAAGCACACAATTGTCGTATAGACTCGTGTAAGTATAAGCGTCTATGGTTTCACACACTTTCAAAAGAAGATATAATTGTCTTTGAAAATATAACGCTTTGATAATACAGACACATCTTACTTTAAGTAATAAAAATAAAATTTTTCTCAATATCTCGAAATGATAAAATATTAAAAAATCTGAATTCGAAAGCTCAAAGAGCGATAAAATATTTTTATCTATCCTTATACATATCCCGTTGGCAAAGCGCTGGCAGCTGCAACTTGCACTTTTTGCATATATAACGCTGCGAGAGTTCAATTATTTTTGCATCGGCAGCACTAAAGCCACTCTCATTTTAAATTCACCTTTGAATTCGCGCTCTCGCGCATATGATGCTCTATACAAATATCAAGGGTATAATGGCCCGTTTTAAGGTAGACTCGCAGAGAGCGCGCCTTTGTGAGGAATTATTGACGCAAACGTTCTTTCACGTGCGCGATCAATCAGCGCCCGGGCTAAGAAATAAAAATACGCGTATCACTATATATGTACAGGTCACGTGTCGATCGCGCGTGTCGAATAATAGACAAAGTAAAATTATTGTACTTTTTTATAAAAAAGTAAAATTATTCTACTTTTTTCCATAAAAATAGGGTTGAATGATATAGCAAGATTAATCATGATATTGTATTGTCTTGTCTCAATATTCAAGAAAATAATCAATACAATATTTATTTACAGTTTTCAATACAATATCGAGATTGTGGGGTTAAAAATGTAAAGAATCTTGTCATGTCTTGAAAATATTATTATTTAACTCTCACACAAGGCGCTTTTATTAACTCAATAAACTTCGGTGGTTGATGACTGCTATATCCCCTCATGGCGACTTACTTAGGTACGTGAGGCAACAGGGAATGGGTGCGCCAGCTGGCGGCGGTGTGCGAACTAGACTCTGGCCGGTCGCCGGCTGGCGGCATATATAGCGGCAAAACCCAAATTTCAAGTTTGGCATTTATTTATACTTGTGTCGAAATTTTATTGTTTTTATATCAAACCTAATATTGTATCTTAAAAATTTCTTAAATTTAAGAATATTTTTAACAGTAAATCATTTAAAAAGGTCTGAAACCCAGATAGTCAACTCGTTTCGCATCTGCGTGCCTTCCTCTTCTACGTGGACCTCGCGTGCCATGACTATTTAGGTTTAAGACTTTTTTATAGAATCGACTTGCTTTTTGTCCCGGTCTACACAACTCCATTTTCGCGTGGACCTCGTATTTCTCGGATATTTACATTTGAGACCTTTTCTAATGATTGGCTCACTTAGTGTCGCACGTCTGCGTAACTCCAATATGATACAAAATTTCAAGACAAGACAATAATACTTTTCATATGGACTGACAAGACCAAGACAAAAGAGAAATTTTCAAGAATTTACAAGAGCCAAAAAATAATTACAGAAATATTGAATTGTCTTCCTCTCGTGCAGCTCTATCAATAAAAAATAATATGTTACAAAAATTATATCATGAAAATTGCAGTTTATCACATTTTGAGATACTTACATGACGTTAGCAAACTACTATTTGTAAACTTCTACATCGTTGTTACGGTCTCTTACGTGAAACCGTATCACAAACGAGTAAAATATATCTGTTTCACTTCTGATCTACTTTTAAGAAGACATTTATCTTAGAGCTACGTTAAACTTGAAAGAAAACGAAGCATCGAACCTCCAAACCCTTAAACTCTATTATTCACAAAGTATTTTCAACGATTAATCTCTTGCCCATTATCTTTCGCATCCCCTCCCCACTGCTCTCATTAATCAATGAACATCTTTCAATAAGCCTCCGAACTTAATGCTCTTATAAATGTTCCCCCTCCCCAAAACCTTAATTCCTCTCTCTCTCTTTCTCTTCCTTTCAAAAGCAGCACACCACTTTCCCACGACCTTGAATAAAACCGTCGTTAATTTTTGTTACAGTAAATTGAAGCCTTAAGAGTATAGAAGCCCCGGACTCACCTACTCTCAATTCGTATGGAAATTAGCCTCTCGCCATATATACCCGCAGCGAATTTTCGCATAATGGCAAGGGGCGGGAGGCGGAGCTGCTGCTACTGCTGCGCCCGGAAAATTTCGCCACTGGTGCAGAATTAACCGGTGGAAAATTGCTAAGCGAAGATGTCCGTCGACGGATCGAAGTTTCGCGGGAGGTATAGTTCCGTGAAGAAGGAGGAGGAGGTACTACAGCGAGGAGCATGTAGGAGGTGGTGCGCATGATACAGAAGCGCGTTAAAAACCAAAACCGCGTAATTGGACGCGAGTTACATGTGAAGCTGAGTATATATAGAAACTACATAGAGGGAGAATATAGTTATTAGCGTTTCTCGATTAAAAAAACAAGAAGTGAACATTATTGATTATCGGCGACAGGATAGTACTTGGAGCCGCCGGCACTTTAAAATCATCAAACTATATACCTTTCCGTGTGTGTGTGTGTGTATGATGTAAAGACAACGCGTACCCTTGACTTTACATTAATTAACTGTGCGCGTCAAGTACAACCCCGACTTTTACGCACAAATATATACGTGGCCGCTGCATTGACCAAACTGTACTAAATCCGTGCCACCCTCAATACACCTACCATAGACGTAATCTCGAAGCCGTAACGCCAGCTCAGCGATAACACACACAGCCACCCTCCAGCGTAAAAAGCCAAGATAACTCCCCCTTGGCCGTTGATGCAGCAGCAAGCAGCGCCCATCAGCATTATGAACGATACAAGTGGGCCAACGGAGCCGCCGGACTGCCGGCTCATCACTGGCAACCCAGACGATGACGCCTACGACGAGGGGCTCTACTGTCCAGCCACGTGGGACTCGCTCATGTGCTGGCCGCGGACGAGGACAGGAAGCGTCGCCGTGCAACCCTGCTTCGGCGAGTTTCGCGGTCTGCAGTACGATATTAGCCGTGAGTATATACATTTTTTTTCTTCAATTTTTATTATCTATATAGGTACCTTTGGTTTAATACAGTATGCGTGTAGTGAGTAATTGTGGTGAATGGGAATGCATGTATATAGGTTTGGGTATACGTTGCGAGACGTTGTTTGTGTAAGGGGCTATACGAAAAAGTTTGATGTAGGAAAAATGGGAGTAAGAGCACATTCGAGTTGGGTAAATAAGGTGGAAGACACGTGTGTGTGTGTGTCTGACGTGAACCTGCAACTTACTACTTGCATGGAAAGTTTACGAAGAGATGCACTTGCGGGCGGATGTATAACTGCTTGGAGAAGTCGTTTGGAAAGTTAGCGCGCGGGTGTTTTGTTAACGGGGAGGTGATTTTTATATATATTTGAGAAATGTGGAGAGTCCTTTTGTATTACTGTTATTATTGGTTATACTCGAGAATGAAGGTGGATTAAATATATAGCGGTTGGTTTTGTTCGGTAAACGGTTATCGTCTTTGTGAGGATTTATCGATGATAATATAGTTGCACTCGAGTTAGACTTAGGTGTACTGTTAACCGGCGTCATTCGGTTAACTTTTATAGTATTTTCCCGAACTTTGACCAAAAGGCTAAGCGGTTTAAATTCTAGGACTTCTCTTTCGAACTGAAGCCCGATGCAGTATGTTATAGTGCAGGTGGTATACTCCTTTGTCGATGGATAAGCTAGAGACTTACAGTTATGGTTATTGCTGTACGATCGATTTTTTCGTAAGTTGCTTTTATGGAGAGAGAAGGAGAAGGAATTATGCTTATATATGTGTGTGTTGAATATTATACGTTTGGAGAAACCCGAGTGTTAAATTTACCTTGACAATATGAAGTTGTATATAATAAGTGAAATGTAAATAATTTTTGAATATAAAATAATAATTTATTTGAGTAAAATATTAATTAAATCCATTACTTAATTGCAAACATTTGATAACGCGTAAGTAGTATTTGTTTTATAAAATGTAAATTTCTTTCAAATTCAATGAACGATTACTCATTTTATCTACGGATTATGTTTGAATTACTTTATATAACTTCACTTGAACGCGTTCCTTTATAAAACGTTGGAAATTTATTCAAATTATACTGGATTACAGTCGAGAAGAGATTTTAGCTTTCAAAATTGTTGAAATGAATTTAATTAACGTTGCGCCTTTTTATTTGCCAAAACATATCCGCGTGAAAAAGAAAAAAAACAACATTGGAATATCCAAAGAGAGCGAAGATGATAAAGTCGAGTAAAATAATACGGAATAAAATATTCAGAGTCCGATAACCATAATTTTCGAACAGTATCGCGGATCGCATAAAATCCCTCTCGCTCGTTCCGGTATCAGAATGACCCTCTCGCAACCCGCAATCGCATATCCAATGGAATCTATAATCAGACGTCAAAGGCTCCGTTGCACGAGTTAATATTACTGTCATTGAACAAGAGTATACGCCACGCGGCACATCAATTATTATAGGATTGGTTACATTTAGGTAGCTGATTTCAATTTTTATCAATCTCTCAATTATTTATTACCTTATGCAAAACAAAAATCAAGACGAATATTAAACGTACGCATATTTCGAAGTTATAATAGTGCTGTTAGGTTTAAGTTATTGATCTTACAAGTAATTACAAATTTTAGATGGCAAACTTTGGTATTGGGTCCCGGCGTAAGCGTCAACGTCCATTGGTAGTTGCATAAAACAGTTTAACAGCCTGTTTTAAGAGTAATTTACCAAAGTTCCATACCCAGTTCATTATCTAAAATTCATAGTTCCCCATGAATTTCCTAACTTTATTACATAGACCATGCAAAATTAATTATTTCACCTCACTCAACCCGTCCGACCCTTTTCAATATTTAATCATCAATTTTAATCAAAATATTACACATCAATAACAAACTCAAGTAGCAACCCTGCATGTAGCTATTTTCAGCTTACCGCCTAGTCTCATGGCAGTCGCAAAAATATTAATCAACCTCGTCATATATAAATACACTCACAGCTCTGCACTTATATATATCGAAAGGTACACCTACCTCTCTCTTCTTGCTAAACTCAGAGCGCCGACACGACGCCTTTAACAAGAACGCGCTGCACCGATAAACTTTCCTTGTTAGCCGGCGAAATAACGATCGGCGAGTAGTCGACGTCGTCGTAAACAAAAGTTTCTCGCACGGCCAGGATCTACTCTGCGACGGATGTATATCTGAAAATAATTATCTACCGCTTAATCAGTAGTAGGTAGGTAAATGATGAACTTCTCTACCTTCCATTAGAAGAACACTTGTTTGATTGAGAGAAATCGCTTATTAGACGCGCACGTGGTGTGACTTTGTCGGAATTACAGGGGATCGTTACTTACACGACAGCCGCTCAAGTTTGGCAGTTCCGAGGGAATGAACATATAGGAGGTCTTGATGAATCAGTGACTAATGACATCCGAGGCGAGCCTGTTGGAGTAACGACGTCGCTTACTATTCGTTAGGACACGGGGACTGGAGAATTTCGGGGGTTACAAGGGTCGAGGCATAGATGGAGGTTACGTGATGTAAGCGGATTCTTCCTTCAAAAAGTGTTACAGTCGCTCGTTTCCGGATATTCGACCTGCAAACAGTCCTGGAAAAATAGCCGGAGGTGGGCTGTTTTATTTTCGTTGAGTGCGGAGTGTGTTGGTATTGTAACGTTAGTTTGGGAGAAAAAAATATCTGCGCTCGGGAAAAGAGGTTCGGGAAATACAATATGTAATGCTGAAATTGCGCGTCGTTGCGAAATATTTTGCAAATGTATTGGGTTTCAGAGTTATTTATGTTATGTACATTGAATCTAGATAGGATAGATGTTTTAGTATATTGTTCGGTAGACTGTTGTATGGAGTTTCGCAGTTTTATATAGGTATTTTAAAATGTAATCGAGATAGCGTTTCAATAATGTTACAACAAGTATGAATATGGTTATATATAGAATAATCAAATATATAAGTTTCGTTTAATAATACAGAAAAATTATTACATTTAATATATGTTTGATTAAAATGTAATGGAGTTAAAAATGTTTAATATGCAATGATATAGACGTTAAAATTAGTTATTACCTGAGCAAGTAAAGTAACATATCCAACCGATGGATCATAAATAACTTTGAAATTTCCGATAAAAATTATCACACAAACGTTAAAAACTTTGTTGCATTTATCAGCGAATCTTTTAAGTACTTGCACGTAGTTCGTGCGGGGAACTACTTCATGCCCAACGTTATCAATGCAATAAATCATTTTTACAAGACAATTCTACGAAATATATACCTATTTACTTATGTCGTCGCCTTGATGGTAACAATAAATTAAAAAAGTATGTTTTTTTTTGTCTTATTATAAAGATTAATCGTATATATAATAATCTTGCTCAAGTTGTGCGCGCTTTCAAGTTCCTTATTCTAATTATCCGACTCCTAGCGTTACACCTTAATTAACATCATCACATTATAACTACCCCGCGTTAATTCTCTCATAATTCACAAACCATACGTCATTAAATCCTTCCTTTTCATAAAAAATAATAGTGTAACCCAATTATTTCATACCGCGCGATATCACCAAGAAAATCTCGACGAGAAGCGCATGCTGGGCAAATTGAAATCCTTTGTCCTTCGCAATACAAGACCATTCCAACAAGCTCAAGCGCGAAATTCGCCTCTATCTCGCCCTCAACGTAAAAATAAACGGCGCGCATGACGCGAGATTAATCCCCGAAAGATTCCGCAGGATAATCCGAGCGCTCTCTCGATGTCGCTCGCGTGAATAAAAGATGACTTTTTAAATACTCTGCGCGTACAAGCGCGACAACAAAAGCACTTCCGTCCGGATTGATATGGACCGTGACATGTATTGGTCGTCGTATATGTATAGGTATACGGTTCAATAATTGAACAAAACTACAAAAGACTCTTTTTTCGTGGTTTTTGGAATAAAGAGAAAAAGACTGGGGGTTTACACGGTGGAAGTAATCACTAAATGAAACTGTGTTGTAAAATCTGGTAGCAGAGGAGGAAATTTCCGTCTATAGGTATTTCTGGTTTAAAACATCCCAGTTGCCCGATGTACATAAATAGAAGTGTAATGTCATTGCCCCTAAAGTCATTATAAATTGACGTAATTAGTATATGATTGACAATTACCGTAACGAAGATGTATCGCAGTATGAAAACACTCGACTTCCTGATTTAAAAAACGTCAATCGGAAAACTCTGCCACTTCACACTGGGAGAAAAAGATTTATTATTACTTACGCTCATCATCATGCGTAAGTATATATTTCACCATGTAATAATACTTCAAGTTCGGACCAATTGCTCTTGACCATCATATCACACTCTCTACTATATATGAAAATCAAACGCTATAGGCGTATTGTAATGGAATGCGTGCACGGTTTTATGGCTCACTCAAGCCATCTTCGAATGAGAGCGTGAAATTACACCTGTTATGTACCCGAGCATACATCACATAGCTGTAAGGTTACGCAGGCGCGCGGAATTGCGATATATATATTCGCTGCGGCGCATTGGCCTTTGAAAAAGCACATTATAATATAGCTTGTATTATAATCGGTGGGAAAGAATCGCAAGCGCGCGCTAATAGACTGGTAATTATAAAGCTGCTGCAAATTCCGCCTGTATTTTCTGAATTTGGCTGTATAGCGTACAGCCTATACGCTGGTTTACGCGCACGACCTACATTGTACTATATATATACGTATACATTTCTTAAAGTTCGTCGATGCAGTTCGGCGTATAATGATATAGCTACGAGCGCGCGGTTTAATTAAATCAGTATATGGGCTCCGGTGTCGTAGCATCGGAAATCAAATTCCGTTCCGCGAAGCGTATCAATTTTTTTTTACAATTTTTAGAATGGAAGTAGTTCGAACCCATATAGTATATATAGTGTTATATAGTTAACCCATATGCGATCCGTTAAACTCTCAAAAACCACAAAAAAACCTATCCAACAAAGCTATGCCCTGCTAGAAAATAGGCCAACTTCGTTGGTTAACATGTTAATCAAATGGAAGCATTTTTACTTAAAATCAA
>UCWB01000774.1:0-20128 GCA_900474355.1 Torymus geranii | reverse complement strand
CACGCACACAATTTTTTTTGTTACTTCACGTTCTTTTTTATTGAAAATAGATTTCTAGAGGTCTGAATTAATTTTTCCTGTACAAGTTTTATAGTAAAAAATTTATTTTTTTCTCCATAATCACGCAACAAGAAATATATTAGTTAAGCATAGAAAAAGTTATTTTCTTTTTATAGCAGTTTTTACAACACTTTGAATTATTAAAACTTATATTACAGAACTAAGGTATCGATTTTGAATTTTATTTCCTTTATTAAGTGCAAACAAATTACTAATAGAATTTATTATTTAACACAATTTATTAAAAGAGAATATGCTTTTTCTCTTTTCTGTCAGTGTTAAACAGGTCTTCTGTGAGTAGACTTCAGAAAATCTACGTGATATGTATTACAAATTTGTTTATAAAATGAGAAATTTGCGTTACTTTTTGTTTATAATAATTTATTTAAAATGTTCAATTGGTCATGAAATAGAGTGTTTGGATACGGTTATTCAAGACATTGTATCATCAATAAATCCTCACCATGTCACAATCTTTACAGAAACTGGAGCCGATTTAAACGCTCAAAGTTTAAATTTAATGCTTAAAAATTTAGTTCAAAAAGTAACATCTTTTATAATAAATATTGAAGTATCTTCTCCAATAAATAAATCTTTGCAGAATTCATTATCTTCTATTTCAAGGGGTACTTCGTTAAATATTTTACTATATAATCGCATAAATGATAAACAAAACAAGACTATAAAAGATCTTCAAAATTATGTAAATATATTCATAGGAAACTTCCAATCAACTACGAAGACAAAAATTTTAGTAGTGTTATTAGATAATGAAGAAAATTTTGTGTATTTTGTGAAAAATATATTTGAAAACGCATGGTCCAAAATGATATTAAATTTGTCTATAGTGCAAAGGAATTCAAATGGTTGTATTATATATTCCTATAATCCATTTTACCGACAAATAGACAAAAGAGCTCTAAAAAGTGGTACTGAAATATTTCCAAATAAATTAAAAAATGGCAATGGATATAACATAAAGTTAGGAGTAATAAGCACAGATATATATTCGAGTATAACTAAGAATGTCAGAGGAAATATAGATGTTACTGGTTCAAAAATACTTTTGAATTTACTAATATGGAAGAGTATGAATTTTTCTATTAGATTCATTGAAATCGGAGAAAATACGTCATTTAATCTTGGTGAACAGATTTTATTTGAAAAACTAGAAAAAGCGAAATTAACATGTTTGCTATTCCATCTACTTACTATTTATCCCATAATTTTAGCATTTCACAAATACTTATTGAAGGAAAATGCCGTGAATTCATTGCCATTGCCCCAATTATACCGCAAGTGCAATTAAACTTCCCGCGAGATATTTTTATTTTTTTATGCGTAACTCTATTGCTTATAATAATATCAATTTACCGTTCACTTTCAATGGTGAATCGACAAAATGGTCGTTTTTCGATATTATACAACTACTTCTTGGTATAACCTTACCAAATCAACGAAAGGGTACCTTACAGAACATAATATTTATAAATATTGCATTTTTGTCGTTGTTATACTGCAGTTACTTCTATTCAGTATTTGTAAATATTCAGATGACTCAAGGTGAAATGGCGTTTAACACATTTGAAGACATCGATCAATCTGGACTTACAATATATGTACATGAACAGTTTGCAAAGTACTTGTTTTTAGATAATGATGATAATATTAAAAAATTAAAAAACAAAGCTCGAACAGTTTCAGACATTTGTCAGTGTATTCAAGAACTACTGATAAATAATAATTGTTTTTGCTTATCTTCAATTGCAACAGTAGATATGATGCTGCGGTCTAATTATAGTGGAAACTTCAAAATCGCTGATCCTCCATTTTGGTGTTTAAATGCAGCGTATCATTTTGAAAAGTCATCGCCATATATAAATAGATTGAACATTATTCTGAAAAATTTTTATGAATCTGGAATAGATAAGACGTTAAAAATACGTAATAAAAATCGATTTGAAAACACAAGTAAAATTGATAAGATACAAAATAATAATAATATAATAGTTATTGTATCGGTTTTAGTCTTTGGATACATTAATTACATTTTTAATTGAATATATTATAATTAATAAAATGAACAAAGTTAATAGAAGTGCTTAATAGCGTTGTGTAACGTATACAAATTTAAAAAAGTAGATAGTTAATGCATTTTGATTTATTTATTCACAAAAATAATGATTGACATTTACTGTAAAACTTATTACTATTGCACAAAATTTACAAAGATTTATGAAAATTTATCACAAGAAAAGGAAATCATAAACAATAAGAATTGTTGAGATGGCAAAGTTGGAACTATACTCCGAGAAACAGGCTTTGTCAGCCCTATCTATATGGGTTAGGATTTCCGTTGACGTCTCAACCATCACTGACCCTTTCACATATATATGCAGAAGGAAGAAAATCGACTTGTGCGTGACCAAAATACTTAAAATATTATTAATCTTGACTGTGATACGTATTGTAATATCATTGTCCGTGTCTTCAATATCTGAACATAGGTACAGTGTTTTACGTAATATATATAAAATATTTCCTCAAAGTAAAATTAAATATATTTAAATAATAACTTCAAAAACAGAAACCAAATTACGTTTTTAATAAACTTTAAAACGAAACAACTTATCGACCCTTTATACATGTTGATTACAGTGTACGTGAAATTCTTCCAATAATTATTTCAGGTCGCTTATTTTGAGATTACTTATTATTGTTGACAAAAAATCAATACATCAATAATTTTTATTTATAGAAAATTTCCTCAGTGTTATAATGCGATCGGAACTGAACATGCAATAGTTCTAAATGTTACATCAGTCTAGAGTGGAATAAACTAGAAAAAATATATAACTAAGTACAACCAGTTCTAGTACTACAAAAAATTTAGAATACTCGAAATAAAAACGATCAAAGGAATGCATCAACATTTATGGGAGATTTGTTATGCTTTTCTTTGTTTGCATTTTTTATGCGTTCTTTACATTTTTTCGGGGTGACTAAATCTAAGTACAATTAAATTCCAGTCATTTACATGTTTGCCAAAAAATTTTCAATACGAAGCTTATTATTCACCTCCTTAATATATTTGTATAACCCCGTATCAATAAAAAATTAATGTTTTTAATCGAAATATAACGAACGTTTTCAATTTATTGGAAAGTAGAACGCAACGACACCTATAATAATATTATTATTTTTATCGTATTTAAGGAATTTAAAGCATACTCAATACATTCTGAAATTTCGTCAGATTTTTGTTTAAAAATTTAAATTATCAATTTCCTTTCTAAAAACTGTTTTGAGTCGACTTCATCCAACCTCTATCATTTCAACAAATTACCACTCGCACGATGATAAGATGCAACTTGTGCTAATTTCGACCAAATAGCCTTCACCACTTTTTTTACCCAAGAAACACCGTGTTCCATGTAACATTCCCACTCCTTCCTTTTACAATTAGAGAAAACAGCATGTTTGTACATGAAAAAGTGGAGCATGCATATAAAACTCGAGGCATCTCGCATCGAGGGAAGATCCAGTTGGCGTCTTAAAACGCTCGCTGTGTACACTCGTATAACAATTCCGCAGCGCACAATAGCGGCCATTATCCGCTCGAGGATGGGCAAATAAAGCTGGGCGCGAGCATAATGCGAAATTCGGGGGGATATCGCGCTCGCGAGTGCGCGTGTCATTACGTCGATTCTCTCTCCGCGCCCGATCCCCTTGTTGTACACTTCCTGCGCTTCACGCAGACAATGCGCCGCGCGATCGCTCGCTTGCTCCATGATCCCCCTCGTGTGTCGCGTCGACAGACGCGAATCCCTCTCTTCCGTACTTAACTTACGTGTTACAAACATATATCTACGAGGAGCGATATTTTACGAGTAACCTTGCGAGCGCTATCTCTATCACTCGAAAAGTCTCCCCTTACTTCCCCGCGCGTTGTAAAACTGTGCTATACTGCTGCTGTTGCTGCATCCGAGGGGGAGTATAAGGGCTCGCCGCCTCCTCTTTTCGGAGTAACGAAGCAGATTTGTATACGTGCCCCTCGGAATTCCGTGCCACTCATCGCAGCTCCCTCATTCCCTTGCTACGGCCTCCGATACTTCGCAGCCTCTTGTGTCGCCGAGCGGGAGTCGTTTGGCCGGCTCTCTTCGCGTGGGTGGAAAAGTGTGTGTATGTGTCAGGGGTGCACGAGGGCTGCGAAGGAGATGACGCGACACGTTACATCCGACTCGTATTTGCTCCGAATCTGTGTCATAATTTTTCGAGGATACGGTCTTTCGAGCTTTCACGAATCCAATATAGATTTTGAATCGCAACTGCGAATTACTTGTCAATTTTTCTTTTTTTTTTTTTAGATAGATGAAAAAGTTCCTTTTCAAAACAACTTTTTATATACATCACGATAAAAGCTTGTATACAGCAAAGGAAGATTGCCATAATCGTAACTTTCTACAAAATATTGACTCGTTCCACTCGCGCGGTATATCGACAATTTTCCTGAAAAGCCGAGCCGCCCCGCGCTCGCTCATATCCCGGAAGCGAAAACTATAACTTTGAAACATTACATCGCAATCTAATATGTATGCGACAGTATTCTCCGCTCCCCTTTGTCATTGTAATTTTTACAACTCTCGTAAGAAAATTTCCCTAAGAGCTCTCCTCTCATCTTTTTCAATACTGCCTCAGCGCCTCCCTATATATACGTAAGTACATAATATACGTAACACGCCTCCGTAAAAATTACAATATACCGCAACCAAAGTTGCGCCCCTCGCCTATACTATATACATACATGCAAATACCACATCACCGCGTGATAATATATCGGTGTAAAGTCTCTGCTGAGCAAAACGCCCCGTCAGCCATGGCGGCGCGTAGGCACAGCAGCAGCGACGACACATATGCACGCGGAAGCGCATTCTTCCAAGATTTTATGCGCTCGCTCGCGGCCTTTGAAAGGGGCGCGCAAAGTCAACGTCGCACTCAGCTCGCCCCTTTTTCGGAAAGTCATCTGAATATAACGGATGCGCGCGCGCGGCCTCCGAGCTAGAGGAGAGAGGGTTGTTATATAGGAGGCCGTCACCGGTGGTGAGATTGAAGGTCGACTTTTTTATCTCCCTTCCTACTTGCATCGTGACATCGAGGGGATGATGGGAGTTGGAGGGGGCCGCGTCCTGAGATGCGCGAGCATCCAGAAATTTTTTTCTTCCCTCCGCACCTCCGCCTCCTCTAGTCGCTGCGGATGTAAATCTTTTGGGAGATAAACGGATGTTCCCCGCTGGTTTTAAGAGACTTAACCATTTAGCTTCCCTGCTCTACGCTATTTTTTCGAAATAACGAAGAGTATTTCGTATACGTGAATACGTGGGCGTCGTGTTTTGCAATTGTGCAGCTTTATTCTTTAGATCAAAAAAAGAGATGGAGGATTAACTTGCCTGCGTATATATAACTGCTTAAATGAATGTTAATAAGTAAACTGTGCAGTCCTTCGAAAAACATATATATGTCTATATGCACATAAAAAATAAAAAATACCACGTTAGAACGTAATAAGTGAATAAAACATGTATTTTATTCCTAAAAGTGGGGTGAATAAGTAAGAGAGCGCAAATGCCATCTGGAGAGCTTTCATTCAATTAATTATGAACGGAAATGGGAGGAAAGAAAGAAAAAAACATAAACATCGACTATTTCAAATAAATTCCGGGTCGGCTGCCGGCGGGAGGCATAGCCGGGGTATAATTACACTCTAAAAGATTCAAAAGCTCGCGGGGCGAAGGCGAAAAAGAAGACGACGGGGAGAAAGAGAGATGAGAAAATGAAACGGGCAAAGAGCCCTCTCCGCATTCGCGCTCGCGGGGAGAATACACTCTTTTCAAGGCCCGAGGACGATGACTATTATGCCCCACTACGCGCGGGCATCAGTGAATAAGGCCGGGACGACGACAAGAAGAAGCTCTCTCTCGCTCGGTGTGTGTGCGTGAGTGTGTAAGCTCCAAAGTCAAACACACAGCGCGCGCTCGTGTATAGAGGCGGGCAGCTGCCTTCAGTCGCATCACTCTCAGCGTGCTGCATCAAAGGATATTTTCGTTAGTTTGAGGGACGCTATGAGGAGACGAGCGAGAGAGGCACGGAAAACAAACTCTCCTTCCCTCGTGCGCGCAAACAAAAACTCGCCCTAGTGTAAACCCGTGGGGACAGCTCTCACGCCCACGAAATTTATCATTATATAACGGGAAAAAAGAGCTATATAGCTGCGCGAGCGCAAGTGATCGCTTAATGCGTTTTCGTGCAGTGGAGCCGAGAAGCGAGTGAGCAAGAGAGAGATAGGAAGAGAGAGAGATGAAATTCGATTAAGTTTAGCGGTCGCCGCGGTAATTAAGAGCCGTTTAAGCGGAACGGAAACCTCCGTGCCAGGCTTACATTTTGCGCGCCTGCTGCGCTCGGCACCGTAGATATATAGCGTGACACTGAATAATTAAGGATTGCGAGAGCGAAAAATCTCGTCCTAGTCTCTGTCTTACTCGTTATAGTCAAGCGTAACAACGTATAGGATAGACAAAGTTGCGCAGATATCTTTTAGAACGAGTATAATGAACTACCCGCAGTATCTTACCGCGCGTAAGATGTTGTAATTTTAAGTATGATTTTTTCCCTGCCACTGCTGTTCTGGAAAATCAGGATAGAATTAGTAATTTTACCTAAAAACGAGTTCGGGGAGAATAATGTGAAATACAAGTAATATGAGTATCTATAGTGTTAAAGTCGTTTTTCAAACTATCCTGTTTTTAATCGCTTTTCTTTATATGATTGATCAATTTGTTAACGAGCGAGCTCGCATTAAGTTTTTTTTTATAGCCACTTCCTTTCTCATTTTTTTACGCTTGCACTATTCTGATTTTAAAAGTTCCTTTTACAACATTTTGTAATCGACTGATATACTTACTAAGGTTTTCTTCGCAATATTGAATTTCAAAATAGAACAAATTTCTTACTTTAAAGAATTAAAGAGCTTTAACAAAAAAAAAAAGTTAATTTCGCAACTGAGATAGTATATTCAATTAACGTCATAATAAATACAATTATTTTAAAAACTTTTTATTTTCCGTCTGGATTTGAAAAAGGAAGATAATTTTAATAATTACTGAATAAATTTACGAAAAAATACACAAATTTTAGTCATCGAAATTTGAAGTATAGAATTATTAAATAGAAAAGTATATAAAAATTTTTCATATGATAAATAATGTTAATTAAATACATATTTGCTTTTATGATATTCATGAGGATTACATGAAATTATGTTGAGTAAAATTTAAGGAAATAACAGACATTAATAAATAATAAAGAACGTGAGATAAAACCTCTAAGATGATATATCCGGTAAATCTCGAGTCCTGAACAATTTTTTTTATTTTTTTAGAAAGCAAGTGGCGAAGAAAGTAGGTTAACCTGTTATATCATCGAGTGTAGCGAGTGAACATTTCTATTTCCTGTTTTCATTTGCTTGGAAATATCCTGAAAAGCTCCCCCCCCCCCCCCCCCCCCCCCATCACTCGACTGTGGGGGAAGCGCCATACAAACATCTTATCAGCCGCCTTTGTCATTCAATGTCTCCCAATCACTTTCACTCAGCGGCGCGTTAGAATATCAACAGTACATATAGTGAAACACCCTCGATACAAAAGTGGTACACCGGTTACATGCATTTTTTATTTTGTACCATATTAGCAGGTGATAAATATTCAATCACTAATGCGGTTTCATGCATTGCTTCAATTTGGTTTAGAAATGGCTGTATAGTTCATCATCGAAATTTTCAATTTCAACAAGAACTTCATTTAAAGTAAATAGTTCATTAATAGTCTTCATTATTTTTAATTAAAGTGAATAATGAAAAGAACATAAATGTTTTAAAAATAAATGAATTAAAATTTTCATGAATTAATATAATTTTGATATTATTTTAAAAAATTCTATCTACTGTAGTAATTTTAAAATCCCTTGAAATAAAAATAACTAAATATGTTACGTAATTCATTTTATTTCTTTCAATTAAGTGATACTATCTACAAGCTCCATATTTTGTAAATTCAATTTCAATCGAAACGACTGATTTCTGAAACCTTAATTTCAAAATAAATGCTATAGTTGAACTCTAATAACACGAACAACTTTATGCGTTCCGATAAAAATATTCGTTTTCTAATTCTGAAGTCAGCTAGGTGAACGGTAGCAACTAAAGTGAGTCAGCTATATTTAATAAATGGAACGTATTATCTTCCGTCGGCATAGTGTGGAGATAGTAAAAATATTAAAAAGACAATCTGCATTTGGCTTATGCAAAGCATTGCGTTATATAAAATGTTTAAGTAGATGGTGAAAAGATTTGTTCAAAACGGAAGTGCATTACTTCAAATTATATATATATATATATTCTTTTACGTAACTTCCTGAACGTTGAATTGGAAGTAATATTTTGAAACAAAAAAGTGTTGTACATATATAGCTTCCGTTAAAAATTCAAACAAAAAGTTTCCTTTGAAAAACGTTACACTTCTTCTATGATCAAAAACGATGTCTTTAAAAATACGATTTCAGCAAATTAAAACTTGCGACAAAAATAATGAGTCATTACGGCCGGCCATCACGAAAAATAATTTTCTCAAGTGCTTTGGGAAAAAGCGCGTCAACGGCGCGATGATAAATTAAACATAAATTGACAGCGCTGCGCACTCGATAAAATCGTGTATAATATATATGCCTCTTTCGAAAAGTATTTTTCCCGCGCGCGCACTATTACCCGCCATAAACATCTTGTCGGCTCGTTCAACCGGCGATCTACACTCGCGCAATCGAACATAATGTGCGGCAACACACACGCGTGTAGACGCGTTTCGTCATTGTTACTCTAGCGAAGGAGGGAGGGAGAGAATCGCGAAGGAGCGAGAAGTGATGGCGAGGAAAAAAAGAAGCCGCGCGAGGAGGCCCATAAATCCCGCGGCCGCGAGCGCGCGCAGGTAAATGCCTTCTCCCATGGGAAAGAACTCCGCCGCGCCGCTACTACTACTGCGATCGTTAGATTTACATACGGAGCGCTCCGCGCTGAATTAACCAGTGTGGTGCCTGATTTTGCGTATGCATTTTGAAAAAGCTCGTTTTCGAGGTGATTTGCGGTTTAATGATGTCGTAATCTACAACTAAAATATAAATGTATTTTTTTTTAAATATACATTCATTTTATACACAAAATATATTAAAAAATACTTTTTAGAATAAAATCTTAGACATTAATCGGACACGTTTACCCATTGGTTTTTAGTTCTGTTAAACCATCTCACCCCATTTCTCATCTGACGTTTAATCCACGGAATTTACTTGCTTTATTCAAAATACTATTGTAATCATCTAGTGTACAACTGTTAAAAACAAAATTTCAGTCGCGATACTTCATAGAAACCAAGCTCGTCTAAACCGGTGCATTTTGAAAGTGGAAAAGCCCAGGTACATCATTCGCAGGTACGGCCGTGAGTCAACACACAGGGGGGAGAGTAGTGTTTATATGCGCCGATATCATTGACCTGAGTGCATGCATGCATGCGCGGCGCGTCGTTCACTTGCCTGTGCGCACCCACCGATCACGTCGCACACACATATATATATATACGCATCTATACAACCTGCGCACATGTAGACTGCACCTGCCCACGGGTAGGTGTGTGCGCGGCGTGTCGTGCCTCCAGCTCGCGCGCGTATTATGTTGATTCTTCGCGGCATTAGCCTAGTAAACGCCGGCGGCGCGGCTCGTTTGCCTCGCTCGCGCCTATATACGTAACTCAATCGCAACGCCGTTATACGATCGCCTCGGCACAATGCGGAGCAAATCGCATCGCTCGCGCGCGCTCCCCTTTTATATTTCTTCTACGTTTGCGCGAGGTCGCGCCGCGCTAATTTTAGTGCGCGCTCATAGCGCGAGGTTCATTCACGTCCCGCGAGCTATTGGCGCCTTTGTGGCTGGGGCACGCGCGCGAGTCTATACGAGGCTTTCGGCCCCTTGAAAGCTCGTCATGCGCGCGCCCGTGTGGGTATAAATCAGCGGATCGTAAATTCCTTTTAAAAGCCGCGCGCGCGACGATTGATAAGATTAGTCATCAAACTTTTTACTGTCCAATTAAAGCCCGTGCGCTTGTGTAATAGATCTTTTATCGGCTGTTCGTGGGGGTGTATACTTTCATGAAGATTCTCACAAGCGCATAATTAGCACCGTACTATAATTCAGGATATTTTCTGAATTTCCAACTAATAATAAGAAAATTGCCCCATTGGTTTTAATTTTTTTCAATAACGAGATGTAAATTTTTTAATATATATTAATAACATTAACAAATAATAGTATACTTGTAGATTATTTTCTGCTGAGAATACTTATAATTCTAAAATTAATTACTGTGTATATTTATATGTGTCCACTAATTGCCATTCGACATGTTCGGATTACATTGAGTTTCAATATAGGAGGTGATCGATGCGTTTGCATTCGCTCTGTTAATCTACATGATCAATGTGAAATTAATTAGTATTGCTGCAAATATTTACATCCACTTTTCTTAGTAATATAACGTAACTCTTTTAAATAATAATTTCAAAACTATAATACTTTACTACATCACATTATTATTCTATAATGATTTCTTATCATATATATGTGAAAATATGTTGACCGATTACTGACTGAATTGATTTCCGCTATCATTGGAATTGGAAGTTTCTCACTCTAATTAAACCAGAACTTTATGAGATGGTAATAACAAGCATGAGCGCTATTGAATTTGACTCTCTCACTTGCATAATACCAATATAAGTATGAAATACTGCAAATGACTTTTAGGATACGTTAATGTGTCTTTTAATTATTTGCTCCTTGAATCATAGGAAAGTACAAAAAGGGATTTAAATTAAAAATTTAATAAGATAAAGACATATGATCAATAAAGCGTATTTTATTAGAAGCTCAAAAGCTTAGTTATGTTAATTAATCAACAATCAGTCTTTTCATTAGTAACGTAATGACAAACAGAATGCAATCCGAGAAAATTTTACGAGCATAATGACTCTCCAATGAAAATACATATAAGAACCCTTGTGTGTACAATATGTAATTGCAACTCTCATATCTTTCTCACATAATTACACATTACGATGTTTTTCTACTCGCGGAGGCGCGAGCTCGCCACTTATTAGAATCCATAAATTCCGCAGATCAAATCCGCAGTTCGCGCGCGTACTTATACAGAGAGAGAGAGAGAGAGAGAGTGAAATTCAATTATAAAAAGGTCAACGATCAGCTGCGCGCCCGGCTAGCGATCGCGGGATCGTTCTCTTACATAATCTTTATTATTCCTTCATAATTCCCGCGCGCGCCCATATAATACCCCTTCGATTTCGCCTTCTTTATCAGCGATATTACGTCTCTCGACAATATCGGATTACGAGTTTGCACACGTACGGCGGGCACACACATAGACACACAACAGATAGAACAACCGCGCTCGCACAGGTATATGTGGCAGGTGAAAGTAGAATGCAAAGCGCCGTGCGGCCATTACGCATACACGTATAGATATACACATGTACCGGTATCGTAATAGCCGCACGGCGTGTGCGTATTTTTCATCGATAGACTCTCAAGTGTGCAACATAATGCGCTCCGCCGCTCGGACTCGCGGGATCCGAGACAAAAAAAAAGCCAAGTGCAAAAGATCAATACCATCAGACTTCTATGGATTTCTCAAATTTTCTACTTTTAAATGATTTCCTTTAGACACATATGCTGAGTCCGAAAAATCGTTTAAGGTCAATAAGAGTCTCGGGTGTCTTGGAAAACTCTTGCGAAGTCCCTGCGACATCGAGGAAGTCTTTTAGAATTTATAAAACTCCCGCCTTCAAAATTAATAAGTAGTCTGGTAAAATTTTATGGATATAAGTATAAATTTTTTTCTAGAGCAAAATATATTGAACTATGTTTTTGAAAAATCTCTTTTTATTTTTAGAAGCATTTTTGAAATTATTTTTGCTAGCCAGTTCAAAAAATATTATCTATTCATCATTCTTAAAATTTGGATTTCGAATTTTATTCGCACAAAAGAAATATTACCAGTGCAACAGAGAAATACAAAAATATTCGAAGAAACCACAACATACAAAGCGGCGAACAGAAAATTGATTAAAAATACGAAGGACAGTGCATTGCGTAGAGCAGAGTTTAAAATTTTAAAAATCGGAGTAAAATTTTTGAAATTGAGAGACGAATGAACAGCTTGAAAAATTTGACAGAACTGTTCGACCGGAAAATTTGGAGTAAATAGACTGATTTTCGGGGGTACACTCGGTGATATAAGTACTTCGCTTTCGGGAATACCCTCGGTGGTATAAAAAAAATAAATTCTTTATTTACAGGCGCTATCTCTTAAGTTATCGTTCTCTGTATTTATGTGATCTGTTCTATATGAACCATGTGCTCTCTAGTCAAATGAGTTCCAATAAATTTTAGTTAATAATAGTAAAGATAAGTTTCATTGTAAACAATCATTATTGACCCTTACGACTGCACATAAATTGGATGTCTTTATAACAAACTTCCTATTTTCAAATTTCAAAGTTCACTCTGTAAGTTTTTCAGACTGTTCATTCAGATCTTTTTCGTGTTTGAAATTGTTCTTAGATGCAAATATCTGTAACGTGCCACGGGTAAAAAAGAACGTCGCGTTCGCATAGATTTTCTATATGGATATGGGCATCGACTAACAGTAAAATTCCAGTTTACATAGATGTCGAAATTCAATTATAAACGCATCGCGTTCTCACAACCCCAACTCCAGGAGGCGAGACCGCGCTGCGCGCATCGATGCGTGAGAGATGAAACTTGCCACTTAACCTCGACCTTTATGTAGAAGGCTTGAAAAAATACTTGCAATAGAACAAAAAAATTCAATAGTTCCGCTCTAATCTGCGCTTTTTCCACCCGCTTTTTGATTATCACGATGTTTCGAAGGACGCGGCCCAATTTTATTCTATTTATTGTTGTAACAAATACCACCATCAAACGTAGTATAATTAATCGAGAAACTCGACAAACGCACTGCATAAGCTCAGCCATATAAAGCCTGTATGAACTTTTAAAGTGTTAATTAAAAGATGTTTAATTAAAAAAAATATGACCTTTTTTTATGTCTGACTATACCCGGCCCATTTCTACTTTCATCAGTATATGGACTCTTTTTTTATATTTTTAATTACTTTCGTGATATTTGATTTACGGCCATTTCTATTTAAAATGAGCTTTCTCTTCCCTTTAGCACGCGCATTTTACTCGTTCTTTTCATTTACGGGTATTATTCAAACCTTTAATCTCGCTGTTCACACCAAGAAAATAATTAAAACCTCACTGCTTTGATTTGCACTTTTGCATTGATTTATTTATTGAAAATATTAGAATTGCAATCCGATTCAATGATCATTAATCCAAGTAATAATTTATTCTCGACAACGGAATTTCAACCACAGAAACATTTGCATTTCGCGATGCTTTTACGCGTCCGTATAGAAAAATGCTCGGCATTCAAACAGCGCGTAGTCAGCCCAGCATTTTTCCACGCGCGCGTGCGCGAGAATCACGAAAATTTCGTTGCGATTTTGTTCTTTGCCGCCGCCTCGTAATAATCCTTGTCGTCGCTCATGCGCGCGCATGCACATCTCGCATATAGACACGCGCGCAACGGCTGCTGCTTCTGCTGCTCCCTTTATCTGAAAAAAACCTTGACGGCAACGCAGAGAATAAACGGAGTCACTCTCTAAAGACCCTGACTTTCTCTGTCTGTCTCTCTTTCTCTCGGCTGGCGGTGTATATTCAAGAACCCTCTCAAAAACTCGAGTGACGGACGGGCAAGTGCACCAGGAGGCTCTTATGTGCGCTCACGGCCGAAATCAAAACGAAGCTTGATCTGTTCTAGGCCTTTCAGTGCATTAAGGGATTTATTTCATAATTATAAAAATATTTTCAGATTCGAGCAGCTGATGTCTTATGATGGAAAATAGCCTTTTTCAAAATAATTTATGTAATAGTATTTTAACTTACGAGGAAACCCATTACATACTTAATAAAAGAATTATTGCGCTGATAATTTTAAGTTATTCATGAAAAACTGTACAATACACTATCATTTTTATTTGTAATTTGAAAATGCATAACTAATATTACATGAGCGAAAATTGTATAAAAATATTTTAAAGACAAAACAACAAATTTCATTCATATTTGTATACGTGTATTTATTTCCAAAAAAACTTATTTTATGTGAACTCGATTTATTAAACCATCTTATACAACTAATTTACGCACGCGCTCGAAAATCTTAGTTACCGTTAATTTAGTAAAAGTATAAGATAATCAGTGAAAAAGGCAATTATAAAAACCAAGGAAAACAGTAATTACCTGTAATGAAACACTTTCCCCTTTTACTAAAGCAATAAAGGTAAAAGATTATTTATTTGTAAAAAATAAAACAGTACGGTACACATACAATACTTTTGAAAACAATGGATATGAGCACGTAGAGGAAAATAAACCACACGGTATCTTTTACTTATACTAAATTACATTATGTATTAATAAAAACTTTGATGATTCCATTTGAAGAAAATCAAAATAAATTTTTTCATTTTGTTAATAATTTTTTAATAAAAAAAAACGTTATAATTTATATTGCATGGTTTTTCTATTTTTCTTACACCAATAAACATGAAATAATAAATGTAGCATAGGTGATTTACGAAACGTTCAGTAATAAGTTGTTTGAAGTACATGTTTGCCAGAAGTATACTGCTGAAATATAAATATACCGGTAAATGATCCTATTAAGTTGATCGAAAGGGGAATGTCTTATTTGTCGACTTGATATGTATGCCCCAAATTCTGACTAGTTATCATTTATTGACTCTAAATTTAGGCTAGTCCAAAAATAGAAGACGACTTACGTCTTGCCCTGGGATATGCCTTTTCCAACATTGTATAATTTAAACTATTCATGATGGAGTTTCAGAAGTGTTAAGGTTCATTTGTTGAAGATATCCTAATATAAATCATACAAAAATAAGTGTTTCTTATGAATATTTAATTATAGGGTCTTATATTCCGTTAATGATTATATAGTCTCTGAGATCAAATTACAGGTTGAACGCATTATCCTTTGCTATCAATTAGTCACCACGCGTGATGTCATATTATTATTCTCGTCAATGAGGATATTGGAATTTCTCGATGGCAGCGATTCCCTCGTAAAAGTATTGAGATTCTAAAAGTTAAAAAATTATTATTGTTATTATTTAAGGGTTAAAAATGAAAGAAAAAGCAATATTTTTCTTCTCTCATTGCAATAAACCTCTGCGAGAGAATTAAAGTATGTCAGTCGTAAAAACCGAACGCACAGCAAAGCGCGCGCAGCAAGGACAAATACCAAAAGAGAATAAAAAGCTCGCACGAAAAAATGGGGAAGTGCCGAGGAGAGCAGCGCGGGGGGATAAAGGAAAAGACAGTGTCTTGCTTCGGTCTTGCACAAGAGAGAGCACAAGAGGCATTTGAAAAAGTAAAAAGAATTGGGAAATCGCGGAGAATCCCACGCGACCACTGCCGCACGTACGTATAGCCGAACGAATAAACAGGGCAAGGAGTGCGGAGAATAAGAGAGAGGGGCCGTATATAAAAAAAATGAAGTGGGAGATATAGAGAGAAGAGGCCGGTGGAGAGTAGGAAGGGAAAGAGGTGGAGTGTATAATATACGGGCCGCTGCAAGCAACACAAGAGGCCCTCACATATTTCCGTACTCCCACGTGCTCGCGTGCCGGCACACAACCATCCAATTAAATCGGAATTTTCTCCCCCTCGTGATTTAAGGAATTCCCCTTTATTGGTTTATGGAGAGCGAGAGAGATGGGTAGATAAAGAGAGAGAGAGAGAGAGAGGCCTTTCTACCCCTCTCTCTCTCTCTCTCTCTCTCGCTCTCTCCTTCTGTAGCGCGCGAATACCCTGACGAGTATGAGCGATCGAAGCTTGCTTAACTATTTCCTTATCGACGCGGGCGGGGGCTCGTACTTGACCGCTGTACTACTTCTTCGTCTTCGCTTCGTCTCCCCCTTCCCCGCCTTTCATTCTTTCTAGTGCCTCCTTGTGGAAGAATCCGATAGTGTATGTATATTTTTTTTCCTTTCGGACAGCTGATAGCCCCGTGCCCTGATTTTTACATCTATATAGTTGAAGTAATTATATATACGCAGCTGTCTGTGTACTTGAGAAGAAATAGTTTTCCATTGCATTATAAGGCACCTGTAAAAAAAACCTTACGATTAATTTTTAATGTATGTAACTTCTGCACTTATGATTTTATGAATTTATAATGTTATAATATAATACCACCTTAATTATTTTCCATAAAATTTCAACAACATACGATTAATTTGAGAAACGTGTTAATATTTGAACGATCCATTTGAAATGATGTTAAAGATTATCTAAGCTAAGTTAATATTCGAATAAATTAGTATTTAAATGTTTATTGGATTTTATGAAATTGACATATTTCACTGGAAACTGTAACATTGATTTCTTGAAAGTAGTCAGCAACAAAGATTAAAATTACAACCGACTCAACATAACTGGAAATTTAATAAATTACGTTATGCTTGATAAATATTGCTGTGGCCATATCCTATATCAAGCTTTATTACGGAACTTTACGTATTTTGCTCGAATAATAATCGCATATTTAACAGCCGATTGCGACTATCTTTCTGCAGTGCACCAATTACCCTTTATTTTTCTTCCTGTAATATTATGCTTGCCTCTCCCTGCCATCTATTTCTTTCGATTCCATTTTTATACCAAAGGAAAATATATGGCAAATTTACTGTTGTATATTTAATCTAATTTCGCAGTTCCCAGCACAATATTATCCTGAAAGCGTGGCTTCCTTTGAATACAAGACATAATTTTTTTTTCATGCAAAATAAAGTGTAAACTTTTTAAAAAGAATTGAGTTTTTAAAATAGAATTGTTATGAAAATTATTTGCTGCAAAAATAAAAACGTCACTAAAAATTTTATAACTAAATAATTTATAATAATTAAAATGAAAAGGTAATTTTTATGATTCATAATGAGTTCGTTTAAAATCCACACTAACTATTTTCCACGTAAAGTTCTCTATTTGCATTCATTGTCCTTCCTCGGTCTAGCTATTCCATTTCCTTGCTTACAATTGTTCGATAGTCAATAGCAGGGACCTTAATATCCATGGCCTAATGCAAAGAGCCGGGTGATGAAGTCTCCTATAATCCCAGTCTTATTATCGAAATCTTATTCCAATTGAAATTCTCTGCAGCGAGCTGAAAAAGCCTCGAAGCTGATTAGCCTGGCCTATTGTGACAACTCTGATAGTGTCAGATGGAAGTACCCTCGGTAATAGGTAAAATCGCATGTGACGGCCGCTCAAGTTCAAGGTCATATTGAAGAGCACCACGTGGATAATTATTCTTATATTTTTCTGAAAAAAATGACTTTGTTTTCAAATTTTTATTTCTATGCAAAGTTGACGTCAATTTTGTTTTAAAAAACTGGAAAATAATTTCATCAAGATGTTTTATTCCAATTTGCGCTTCATCACAAAATTTGCAAAATATAAAATATAAGTTTCCTTCAATTAAATAAATATTATCAAAGGTATTTCTAGAGAGTGCCCTGCAATGTTTCACCAAAGTTCATATGAACGTGTAATGAAGATAACGTTACCGCTAAATGGCCCCTAAAAGTGAGTTGATATAGGATATGACTAAAGAAAGAATTTTTAAAATTGTTGAATATTTTGTCATTTAAACACTTTTCAATAATTTTTTCCTATATTTTGTTAAATTTCTATTGATCGCTTAAGGTCAAATTCAAGGGCTTGAAAGAAAATTAAATTTGCCAAAGTGTCCTTTTTGTAGTAAAATTAATATTTACCTTGAGATTTTTTATTAGTAACGCAGTAACAGTAACTACGCAAGTCAAGGACGTTCTGCCGAAACCTATTTGACGGATTTATTTTCTTGTAATTTATGAAATGAATAAACTATAAGGTGGCTCTTAACTAGATTAAATTATAAGTTAATTACATAAATTTAATGTAACTAATGAAACTTAATATACATATATCATTACAGTTTGGTTTTTACATGTATTTCGATATAATAATAATAATATAATATATATCGAAATTATAAGAGAAATATTCTTGTATAACAGAGTGAGATAAAAATAGTTGATATATATTTTTTGCAATATTACTGAAATTTAAAAATTTTCACAATCCATACATTTCTATAATAATAGATTTTACACTTTGTGGGTTCTTTTTCTTATGTGTCAATTTAATATGGCATAATTGGTTATGTCTTAATGAAAAAATAAGTTAGAATAAAATTAAAATTAAGAGAATTTAATAAAGACACTTATCTTTATTAAATACAAAGCGCACATGTCTGCAATTTGTTTTGCCAATTCCCTTGTCGACTGAAAAGGGCATGCACAAAGTTGAAAAGAGAAAAATGTATAAGTGTATTGGAACTTTTCTGATTGGTTGAGAGAATTGGAAAATATGAATAAGCGAATCGACCGGGGATGCAACGGGATGGTTTACAAAGGTAATCAAACAGTGTCCAGGCATGTGTCCACGGGGTTAGCCCGAGACATAGACTTTTTATTGCTCCGTTCGAGTTTCTGTATTTTTCTTATTCGACATTAATCATTTTCTTATACCCACAAAATGTTTGAATAAAGTAGGCGATATTTAAAACTAGAGTGTATTTGAATAGAAAAAAGAAGAAAATAAACATATCCTAATTGTAATATATAATAATGTAAAGCATAATTAAATATAAATATATAAGTAAGTATATATCTTGTTTCTAATATAAATTCGACATATGGGTCATAAGATGAAACATGATTTATTATAATATCATTAAATTTAATACCAGTAAGCGAATAGAGGATCAAGAACTTTACCAATAACGTCTCTCAAAGTGTAGACTTGCTGCTAAACTCGAAAAAGCAACTTACGTACACATGCCCAGCACCTATATATAAAAGCAACGCTACATATACCCATAATGCAATACCCAACTGTATTATACCTATACTCATCCAACTACAGGCTGCAATATAAAACCTACGTTTTGTTATTTTTCAGCTTGGGTTCTGGGCTGGTTCATGTGCAAGACCGTGCCATACATCCAGGGCGTCTCCGTGGCAGCGTCCGTCTACAGTCTGGTAGCAGTGTCGTTAGACAGGTACGTACACACGTACACATGTACGCCTGCGCACGTGTACATCGTGCATAATATACATATCTCTTCTGCACTCGCATAATAACGCGAGATAGAGGGAGAGAGAGCAATCAAACGTGCCTTAACGACCCCCGCGAATCTGGCACGATCGAGTATATCCTTTCGCCCACTTTATATATGTGTGTGTGTGTGTGTGTGTGCCGCATTGATATTAGCCCCTTTTTTCTTGTTAACGGCTAATGGGATTCCAACGTTTACGGCCGCATTAAATCAAATTAAGAGCATTCCGGGTATTATAGGAGCTATAAATGATAAGTCTATGAAATCTGTTTTTTTTAGAAACTTTTTTAACCCAAAATGAAGTATTTTTTTTATTTTTTGCGTCAAGTGTTGTGAGAAGTTACGTAAGAGTAAATAGAGATGCGAAGCAAAGCTTGCAAACGGATTGATATAGTTTATGAAAAAGTTACAAAGTGCCATAAAAATGGGAATAAAGCGCGAAGCTTACGGGCAATAACATTTTCGCGCCCGCGTAATGAACTTAATCCGCGCGCGACATATATACAAAGTTTTAGCGTAAACTTTTACTTCCAATATGCATATGTTCGGAAAAGCGTAAAACGCGCGCGCGAACTGAGAAAAGCGATCGAACGTAACGGCTCGTAAAATTCAAATCAAAGGAA
>UCWB01000773.1:0-19976 GCA_900474355.1 Torymus geranii | reverse complement strand
ATCCTTGACGCTGTCGATGGTGATGTCGCCGATGGAGCTGAGATCCTGCCTGTCGTCATCGCCATTGACATCGGTCGTGCTGGCGGCTGGCCGAAGCGACGGCTCGCGCGGCGAGTCTTCTCCGTTAGCTAGAAAACACGCGATGAGCCAAACGGGAAAAAAGAAATACCACAAAGCGCACGTATATAGCCGCTTTTATTCTCGCTTTACATCGGTTTCACTCGTGAAAATATTGCTCTCTGTCTGCAATTACTCGTCAGCGGTGCACTAAACGTTTCGTTAAGAGGGGGGAGATCAATGTGGTATATATTGTGATAACGGTGCGAGGTGATGGGTGGTTTAGAGCAAAGCGAAAACACAAAAATGATGATCAGCGATGAATGAAGTTATTATTCAACATATTTAATTGAAATTATGATCAAGCAGTTAAGGTATATATGATTTTGGCTTTGCTTCGTGATTCGTCGCTCTATTGGAACAGTGTGTTAAAAATGTATAAATATACGGAGTTTACAATGAACTATGGGGTAAAGATATAAGATTATATTTAAAGTCTATACAGTTTAAAAGAGAATCTATCCATAAGTAAGAAAAATCATACTGCTACAATAGTGCGAGCTAAACTCTCGTCATTCACGTATAATATTAAAAAAAGAGAGAGAATCAAAACGAAGGGACGAAAAAATAAAATAAAAAAATATAAGACAGGCATCAACATCAACTTGACGTGCAATAGTCACGAGCAGACACGATGAAAATGTGTTTTTTATTTTCAACATAAACAAAAAAGCGAATGATGAAAAGTAAAAAAAAAAGAAAGCATATCTCTGTCTTGGTGAACTTACTGGATCCAACGACGCCGTTCTCGGTAATGATCTTAGGTGCCGCTTGCTGTTCGTTCGCGGCACTCGTCTCCTTCTCTGTCTCGGCGCTTTCTTCCGTGGCTTCGTTATCCTGATCAGTAGCATTGCTGTCCTGCTGCGGTTGCTCGGTCGCAGGCGCCTCGGGCGTGACGCGCGCGTTGGGTGGCAGGTTGAGGGCGCAGTGAGCCTTCGTCACTTTGGCCGCCGACAGAGAGATGCGCTGCAGCTCCGACGAGGAGTGCAGGTACAAGGCTTCGCCGGCTTTCGTGAAAGTCAGCGAAGATATACCGCTGGAAGTGTAGATATTCCTTAGTATTGTACGAGATATTATTAAGAAGAGGAACAAATTTTATATCGAAAATTGGAAGAATTATAATAGTTTTTCGAAGAATTTGTGTGTCCTAAATATTTCCACTATTATTATTATTTTTTTTTTTAAGATTTTTTCGCGCATAAAAATTAATAGATAAAGCGTACTTGATATCCTCCCTCTTGATGGTCGCGGCGTTGAGCTGTCTTCGTAGCTCGGGTATGCCGAGGACGAGACACTCGCCGAGATTCGTCAGACACAGCAGGCACGTCTCCTCATGCTGGCCGGACGGCTCGACCGGGCAAGTGAACTTGGCGAAGCCAGTCTTGCGGACACGCGAGCCCTCGTGGGCGGTGAGCTTGTACTTGCAGAAGGGCTTCAGCGAGGGAAGATTGAAGATCTTAAACTGCTCCTCGCTGGCAATGACGACACGATGAGGCGAAGCCATATCAGGGCCTGGACAGACGCCACGTTCCGCTTCGAAAGGCTCTGGCAGTGGGATGTTTGAACCGTCAAGGATTGTGATGGCAATAACCGGGGCGCGGTGCTTCAGCTGTATTTCTTTGCCGAGAGTGCAATTCACGCCCTCCTCGGTGCGGCGCACGCCCGCGGGGATGGCCAGGGTGAAGACGTAGACGGTGCCGTTGTTTGTGCCCGCCCATAGCGTTGGGGTTGTGTTTTGCACTGGAAGAGAAAAAGTCGGATTAATTGGAGTTTATTTTGTTTTTCGAGAAATGTATAGGCGATTGTTGAATGGTTATACTTACTACTAATAATATAACTTCTAGCAAAATATAGGCATCTGACCATGGAACCGAGCGAGTCATCAACAGGCCTCGCTTCGACTTGCCGCTCGACGGGCTTTACGTCGATAGGTGCATCGCCACTCGGGGAGGACGCCAAACTCGGACTGTAACGTATAACCAAAAAGAATTAATTATCTCTTCGATAGTTAAGTCGAAGTAAAATTATATTTTCAAACCCTACATTTCTTTTTTCTTCGGTTCGGGGGCTGCACTACGCGGTGGGCTTGCTGAGGCAGCTGTCGTCGCTCTGCGCTGTGATCTTCCCTTTCTCAACCTCCTGAACGACTCTCTCAGGGACTTCTTAAACGATTTCCTTCTGGAAATCGGCGTGTCTCCGGAACCGGAAAGATCTACAAAGACATTCAATTAACACTCCCATTCCATAAGACCAATAAACGAAAATATGTAAAGAGTTCTAAAGGATCACTCACCGTTCGGATTGAGAGTGCACTTGACGCTGACAGCCTTGACCCTCACGCAATCAAAGACAGCCAAACCATGAGCTGTGCCTGTGGCAATGAGACCCCACTCGCTGTGAAGAGCGAGAGCGGTGACAGCAGCGGGTGGATAGAGCTGGAGCAGGCAATGCGGTTGGAAGCCAACGCCGAAGGAGATGCTGGCGGTACGGGCGGGCAGCTGGTCATGGCCCTTCCACACGAAACCGTCACGGTCGTTAACCACGTTCATCGTCACCGTCTCGATCTCTTTATTCGTAGCCTCTTGCGCGATTTTCGCCGTAATTACGTGGCCTGCCGTGCCAGCGACGACCAGGGTCGATGAGAGTGGGCAGAGCAGAACCTTCTTCACGGCTAGTCGCGGGTCGTCCGAGTACGGATCAAATGTGCCCACCTATAAAGAAAAATTCGTGATTTAGTTTGATAGTAGTTAAAAGACTAAAGAAAATAATAATAAAGCAATTCAAAGTTGTATCCAACTGTGTGTTGGATTTGTTGATAAGTCTTTTTAATTCTATAAAGGTCTATAAATGTTCGTATGGATTTTTATCTCCTTTCGAGATATTATATATCTTGGATTAGTTGAATACTGACTGCGACTGATAAATATTTCTTTGTTCAGTCATTCTTATGTTATATATTTAAGGTAGCTTCTTCGTTATTATTAATAAAATAGGGTAACACAATATTCTTTGTATTAATGTTGCAAGTAACGCGTTAAATAAGTTTATTTCTGTAGTTATGTTTATAAGTTGTACGTCATTTCACGAAAAACTACTTTGAAACAAAGGATTCTATTAATAAAAAACAACGACTAGATCTACTAATAACCAACAATGACTTGAGGGAATTTTTTTCGTTTCTTTTTTTTTTTTTAATATTGCATAACATTTCGGTACATTTTATTGCCTTCTGCAAGTCTCTGAAGTTAATAATTTCAAAGTACCATTACCCACCATCAATCGTTAATAAACTAAATTTTCCATTTTAGAAGAAGGCAACTACTAAATATGTCCCAAATATTCTCCAAATTAAACAAAAACATTTTTATACTAATTGTTTCCTCGGACCCTCTCGCAATTTATCCAAACACGATCACTGCAACCAACAAAATAACAAACCTTCCGGAACGGCGGCCACTCGTCCTCGTCCTCTTCGGGCGGTTGCTCCAGTACATCAAGATGTTCGCCGGTGAACAGGATAGACGAGTTGTACTTGTACAGTGGCGTGAGAGCCACATCAGAGGCGTTCCAGAATCGCACGGTACCATCCTCGTGTCCAGTAAGCAGGAGCTCGCGCGGTTTTGGTTTATCCGGATCGGCGGGCTTCTTGCAGAGCAGCATACCACCGTCGATGGGCCAGGTCTTGTCCGAGTACAGGTGCTCCGTCTGCGCTTTACCTGCAGATTCGATGGAATCCCAGAGGTCTTGCGGTACGTTCGGCACGTGCTGCGAGCAGGTGACCTGTGTGCAACGACAAACGTTTATTTAGTATTAGGTTCAAACGTTGATGTACATAAAAGGTGTATCACTTACGGCGCTAGCGTGGAGCGAGACGAGGTACGGCAGAGCCATCATCTTCCAGTCGGGATCGGTGAGGTCGATGGCGACGAGCTCCTCCTCAGCGAGGACGATGAGCGCCTCCGGGGCGACCACGAGTTTGCTGCTGGCCTTTACATCCTCCTCGGCGTCCTCCTCGACCTCCTTCTTCTTCGGCAGGATGGTGAAGAAGTCGATGACCTTGGAGGTGAAGTCGAACACGACGTGCTTTTTGTCCTTGCCCTCTCGCTTCACGGTGATGGTGTGACGGTCGCTGTGAACCGATCGCTGCATACCACCCGAGAAGAGTACGAGCTCGTCCTCCCTAAACAATGCGTCGCAGCAATTAATTTTGTACACAAAAAATCTTGGTAATAGTAAAACTAAAAACTTTTTACCGACCGAGTAAATCGTTACTTTTAACTGTTGTATTGATCTAAGATTGAACAAAACCATGGAATATTTTGATGATAGAATAAGTATAAGATGTTCTTAGGTTTTGACGAAAATTGGGTAATCTACTTGGTCGGTATAACAAGTAACTTTTAGACTGCTTATCAAAGACTATATACATCTATCTAAATATCAAGTATAGGTATAACATACAATCATTTGAATTGTTTTTTCTAATATTAAATCGGATCCTACAAAATTGGTTTTCCTTTACATTTTTTTTGCTATTATCACTCATTTTAACTTCTCTGAGTCATTATCCAAGCCTTCAATAATACCGATAAACTTTAAAAATACAAAAAAGTCATCAAAATTAACTAGATCTCATTGCTACCCTATATTCTTGAAAACTATCATCCCAGAACCCAACAAAAAAACGTATAGAGAGGAATCCTTACTCGTCCGTGGGATGCACGAGGATCTTGGTGATGGCCTTGCAGGGAAACGGCCCGTACGGCGTCGTCGGCTGATGTGGCTCGTCGTTACCGGGGCTGGCGAACGCGTAGGAGCCGTCGTTGTGGGAGAAGACGAAGCGCGACTCCGAGACCCAGTGGACAGACTCGAGCTGCTGGGTGGAGACGAAGGTCTGCGCACGCGAAAACAAACCCATCAGCTGCCATCAGTGCGCGTTGTACGTGCGTGTGGTGACGCGCGGGTAGAGGCGTAGTAGTAGTAGTAGTAGCGTCGCCGCGCGTTTTAAGTAGGCGGTTGTGACAGTAGTAGTAGTAGTAGGTAGTAGTGGGTGGTAGTAGTAGTAGTGGGTAGGCACAAGTGTTGTTCGTCGGGCAACGACAACAGCACGAGGCGCGGCGGATTTTGAGCGTTCCACGCGGACACATTGTGAGAGACCAACCAGCCATGGGCACATTGTGGAGTACACGCACACACGTTCGCCAAAACCACCAAAAGACACGTAACAAACAAACGACAGGTCAGAAAAAAAACATGGCCGGATGATATGAAGAAAGAGATAGAGAGAGAGAGATGGACAGATAGAGAATGAAGACGTTTAAAGACGTGATTCCAAAGTACTTTGATTGTCTGTTTTATATTGGTGAAAAAAGAGAGTGTAGGTATAAGATTTCTTTTATTGCAACATTAGTGTATATTCTTTTTATCAAAGTACTTTTGAAACGAAGCCTCCAAATTTCAAAATATGTAATGAATGGATAGTATTTAAAAAAAATACTAATCCTTTCTATGATTCTTATAATGTAATGTTATGGTTACGGTGGTGAGTTTTAAAAAATATGTTTCTCAATAAAGTATGACTTCAAACGGACAGCGAGAATTTTTTTTATTATAACTTCCATGAGTAATCTTTATTCAAGGAAATTATATTATATAAAAGTAGGTGGAAGTGGCTCAAGAAGTTCCACTCGAGTGAATTCTGCGCGGTTGTTTACAATTTACGCAACGTATATAACGACTAATATAAAAATTCAAGTGAAAATAGTATATATGTCAGTGGCGAGTCTTTTATGGACGTTTGCAAGAAATCTCAATTTAGCTTTAAACAGTTATATATATATTTTTCTCCAATTTTACCGCTTACGCAATTTATGCAATTACAATTATGGTTGTTAAATTTCTTTTTCTTCAGCAACAGGAATTACACTGTAGAAAAAAAAAGTCGTCACGAAAATTCAAACGTATATTATACTTTATTAAGAAACACGTAACCATACCCTTAAAACCTTCGCGTTTTGCAAAAGCGCTGAAAGCTTTTTCTTATATAGAATCGGTATATTATATATCTGCATTGTATCATTGATTCATCATCAACGAACAATTCTATTAATTATACCGGATGAAATCGTAACGTTTTATAACGAAAAACCTGATGCTCGTGATAACTTGAACGTCAAATATAAACAAAAAATTAAACTACTCGTAACATTTACTTGCATAATATAAGCACACCAATACATGTACAATATGAAATGAATACACTTAAGTATATGTACTTATATATATATATTCAAACGCACGCAACCACTCAACATTGAAAAAGCGTGTATACACACAAAAAAAAACCTCCAGGCTTTTCATTACGAAACATTTTTAATTTCCACCAGCACCAGAGAGAGACAGATAGAAAGAGCTCAACACCAATTGCGCGCGTGCGCGCACGCAGGCTGCATTTTACATATACATATACCAGTTCCATATGCACGCGACAATGGGACACACGCAGGTGTGAAAAGGAGCAGCAGCAGTAGCGGCGACACATATATATCATTATATCCACCTCCGCCACGCGCGCACGCGCGCGATCTACTTTTGCACGTCATTATATATGAAAAGAAGAAGAAGAAAACAGAGGGATAATGGTAATGAAGAGGCGGAGAGAATGAGGAGATTCACCTGTTGAGCGCCGGGAGTCGCCTTGTTCCAGAGCACCATGAGGCCACGGTTGTAGCCGATGAGGATGTTGTCGGGGTGGCCTGGTTGCTCGGCGATCGCCTCGACTGGGCCTGGGTTCACCTTGAAGTCCTTGGGCACGCTGTGGATAAGTTAAGGGTTTGTTAATTGTGATTGTTCTGTATAGTATATGTAATAATTAATCAGATATTTAGTGGAACATCGCAAGTTGTGATTTGTTTTTCTATATTTTCTTTAAAAGAAAAAAAGTTATTGCAGCTGAAATATTATCGTATACCTAAAACTTTATCAGTAAATGTAACGATTATTAATAATAAGTTCATCGATAAAAAAGCACGTATTAAAGTTGTCATTTAAGATAGAAGAGGTCTTATATTACCGTTCATCATTAAAAAAATTTCGTTATTATATAGGTACGAATGTTGACTAACGTTAACCCTTATAATAAAATATAGCCGATAACTTTCAAAAAGAACATCAAATAAAACTAAAAAAAAAGGTCTCTATGATTAGACGAAAACAACTCCATGAAAAAAAAGGCCACACGCGATTTTCCATATAAATATTCCCGCGAGAAAAAAGCAATCGCGGTCTTTCGCAACACGGTCTATTACGATCTTAATTATTTATCTCCTGGTCTATGCCTAGCTCGCGCACTTGATTCATTATACGCCTCGTCCTCTCCATATATACCACTGTAATTAGGATCGCAGCAGAATGATAATTCCAGTCTACTAATCTCCGAAGAGGCCTGCACTACACCACGCGAGCTTTTATACAAAGGCACACATAATTTAAAGGTCTACTTCGCCGTCCATATCCACAACCCATCGCCGTGAAATATATATATATATTCATTTCGTCCGTTTTACGATGTATATAACTCGGCATTAACTTCCTAATCTAACCCTGTTCCATTAATCAACAGAGATCCGTAGAATTATATGTATACGTGATGTGTGCTCACTTCTGCATGACGACGTCCTGGTAGATTATAGTATCGGACATGGTGAAGCTCTTGAGGTTGAGCAGGTAGATGTTGCCACCCTCGGTACCGAGGAGCAGATGATCGCCATTAGATTCTAGACACATTGCTGAGATCTTCTTCAGTTTGCCTTCCAACGACAGCGACTTTGTCTCGATCGCCGAGCTCTCGTTGATCTCCCAGAGATGTAGAGAGTTGTCGTCGCAGAGCGATACCACGCGGCCCTGGAAAAATTATAGATCATCGTTTAATTTCATGTTTCAATATCAAAGTGTAATTAGTCTATTATATTATAACTATACGTGCAGTAGTAAAGGTTTTAACATTCACTGTTTACGTGGCGCTTTGTAATGTTTTGCATATATATATTTTTAAAAGACTCGAAAGATCCATTAATCCTGTTTGGACACATTTACGGGGACCGACTTAATCTAATTTCCGCGGAAAGTCGGTATATATGTCTAAATACTATCGATCATTCAATTACACGGATAAAACGGGATTAAGCAAAGTCGTATACATGTCAATGACAGATAGTCGCACGGTTCCGTTCAGGAAAGTGCTTCTTTCTGTTTTTTCTTTTTGCAGTAGCTGTGATGAGCATTTTGAAAGAGAATTGAAGTCACTAGAAAATATAGAACAATTTGTATAGAGAATCTTTTGGAAAATTTTATATTCTATGCGACAGGTGTTTGAAGTTATAATAATGAAATTTCTTACATATTGCAAGCCTTTCCTTTATAAAAAATTCAACGATTTCAATTACACGATAATTATTAAAAAAAAGATTATATTGAATTATGATATAAATTCGTTTTAGTAATTTTGCTTAATAACTAAGAATATATATAACCGAAAACTGAATATTCAAACTCTGTACCCATAACTTCACCGTGTTCTAAAATGTTCAGGCCTGTGAAAATTTAAACCCAAGCTACCTACCTCCACGAGCGTCGTTATTATGCGATTAGCGCGCGTCTCGCGATCCGATTTCGCGTGGCGGCGAAAGGCGAGGGTTACGCCCGATTGGGGAGAGAGAGAGAGAGCGCAAGCTAGCAGTAATTATGTGAAATTGAGTTAACACGAGTCATCGGGGCGATTAGCTCGAGTCGCCGTGGGCGAATTCTTTCTCGGGAACGCGGAAAGTCGACGAGCGGTTGTGTGAGACACAGGCGGAAGGTGTGAGTTGTTGATGCGGTTTTAGTAGGCTTTATACGTGCTTAGTAGAATGTAAAAATAGAATTGTATATAAGAAGTTGTTTTTTCGTATGATAAATGAAATGTATTTTAGGTAATTATTTATTTCCAGAAAATTATTTACGAGCTTAACGTTCTTTCCTTAATCCACTGTACATTCAGGTATCATATAATATTTAGTATGTATGAGAAAGACTTAAAAATTTTATTAAATTAATTGAAAAACATGAAAATTTTTTAACAATAAATTATTTTAATTTAAAAGTTTTTATTTTGAGTTTCGTTAAAGAGGCACGAAAGTATGTTATGTACATACGATATAGTAAACATGTATTGCAAGGTTGCACTAATTGTACGCCGATAAGATAACGCGGTTTCAAGTTTCGTCGAAATTTCATTTTAGGAATATATTTATACTTCGCCGCGGGCTAATCAGTGTTTAAACAAACTATTTGCTCAGCTAAATTAAGAATTTCTTCAAATTAAATTATTTTTAATCACTCAACACTTTTCGACACATATATTGAAAATGTTTATTAATAAAAATTTCATAAAAAAAAATGAAAGTTATCATTATCATCGTAAAAACTAAACCGATTGTATATAATTATATTGTAACAACGTTGAACAACCATCTTATGTTGTAACACCCACGCTATACAACTCTCGAAAAAAAAAATATATATATATATATATATGAAAATGTAAATTTGTTTAGTAACGAGCGGTGCATTTTCTTTTTTCAACAAAACGTGAGTCACATCGTATATCATTAAAAAACGCCGTACGCGCATAAAAACGACGTACATGTATACTAGTTGTCGCGATAAAGGGGCCGTCGACTCCCTGCGTCCACTCTACATATATGTGCATTAATTCGATAATAAGATTTCGAGTTATCTCGCGCGCCGGCCGAGAAAAAAATGCCGCGCTTCGTTTTCAATGCATTATTAAAATATCCGCGACAGAGTTGTAACACACTCGACGGTCTCCATCGGCTAATTTTAGGACTTTTCGGATAATAAAAAACGAGGCTCGAACTATACGATTTTTCGAATTTTCACGAACTAGTAGATTGTTTGAAATAAATGTTGCCTGCCAAGTGGTTGTAGAGACGGCTGTATTAATTTTCATGTGCTATATGCGCGAGAGACAACTTTCGAATTTTGGCCGCGACGGAACTTTTTTGAAATCAATTTCCTTAATAACGGGTCAGTCCGTTCAATTTTCTCCGCGCGCGCCTCACTATATGATTACCGTATTTTTTCGTAATACCCGTATCACGTATACGTGAAAATCCTTCATTAAAAAAAAAATAAATAAATAAAAGTAAAACGGCTTGAAATGGAGATACAATTAAGCGCCGTCTGGCAGTCTATGATTAGTCATTTATAGACTAAATTCGTTTTTTTAATCACTTTTCAAAATAGAGTATTATATTTGAAACCAAACGAAAATCCCAATTTTCAAGACAGATTATATATTTCCCTATACTACGATCAAAGCGAGACAAAACTAAATAAAGAAAAAAAAAAAGAACTCTCACTACACCATCCGACCCACAACACAATTCAATATACACGTACGTCGCTACTACCCCACTTCCCACCGGCTATATATCCGCGAACTCCCACGCTTTTCGCAACTGCACCTTCACCCATCGCGCGCGCGCGCAGCACGCGTCTATATAGCGCCGACACGCTTTCGCACGTACGTTGACTCTCTCGTTAGCCGGCGTGTGTGCGTATTTGTATTTATAAGCTAAGCGCGCGGCGAATTACGCGAGGAGTTGCGCAACCGCGAGCGCGTGCAGCGGAACGAATATATGTATTATATATAGAGTTTGGATGGAAGGATGTGTGTGCGGCGGGGTCGCGAGGATATCGCTTGTGGGTCGTTTCTCGTATATAGTTTGTTGAAGAAGTGATTTTTTAATGTTATTTGTATAGATGTGGTTATAGAAGAATTATTGTTATAGTACACTGAGAAAAATGATCCATATAGTAATACATAGTAATGTCGGGAACATAAATAATTATTGTGATTTGTAGTAAAAAGTTCCTATATGTACATAATAAAAATGGCTATGTAGATAGCAAAAATTACTTATAAACGGAGAAAAATTTATTTATAAACTTTAATTTTTTTATAAGAAAATTTATTATTTTTATCGTAGCGCTGGAACACACTCGAAATGTCGGATTTTTACTGTTAAAAATAGTAACTTTTATTATTTTCGTAGCAAATTTTAGTTTTTCAATAATAATTTTTATTATTTTCTGCAGCAGACATAAAAAGTACTATTTTAAGAAATCATAAAAATTACTATTTTCAACGGTAAAAAAATAACGTGTCCCAGCGCTACTATAAAAATAATAAATTTACTTATAAAAAAATTAAAGTTTACAAATAAACTTTTTCTCTTTGTACATGTACATAGTAAAAATGGCTATGTAGATAGCAAAAATTACAAGACACATATATAAATTTTTACTATAAAACGTATAGTAATTATTTTGATACTGCAAGAATGTCCCGACATTACTATAACGCATTAAATCATTTTTCTCAGTATATGGGATGTGAGAAGTCGTCAAGTTTGAAAACCCTAATAATGACAAACAAAAATTAAAAGAAAATAGAGTATAATTCCGTACGCCCTTTGTACGTCGCATATCTCCACAGATGACGAGCGATATATAATTTCAACTTTTCTATTTACCACGATACCACGCGCGCGCTGTTTGTAGATTACGCGCGTGACATAACTGTTCTAGTTTTCTTTTGATATAATTACGCGCGCCGCGGCTTTTGTTGGCGTCCGCCCGAATATAACGCACAAAAAGCCAGCGACGAGAGAGCTGCTTATAATACTATACACATAACTGTAAACGAATTTGTCTCGAGAGCCGGTTTTTCGGCCTGTATACATTCTCTCTCGAAACGCGCGTATATACACCACATATATTTATAAAGCATCGCGCAGTGATCTCATTTTTTTTCTTTCTTAGACACGGTTAACATGCACCGAGTCACGGATTTTCCTGTTTAAAAAGTGATTAAACCCGCGCCCGTGTACCTTTTTTATCTATTTCTCTGTCACCGACTTGCGGTTCTTTTCAAACACCCATAAATAACTGATAAAAAATAAATATGTATATAATAAAACTCACCTCATTGGGCAGCGCGATGATCTTGGTAACGGCGACCTCGCCGCTCTCGCTGGCATGCTGACCGTAGAACTCGACTCCTGGCCTCCCAAAACTGCAGCCGATATATCGCGGTCAGGGTCAAGGATAATACCATATTTGGCTGCTGTATATATATATATATTTTTTCAAATAAAAAAAAGAAAGAGGAGAGAAAGTTCGCGGAACGAGGATGAGGTAACCCCGTCGCCGCGACGCATTCTTCCCTCTGTTCACGCGCGCGAGTCCTGATAATGTGCATCAGTTGCGAAAAAGGAAACTGCAAGCTCTGGGTTTCGGTTGCACACGTGCTCTCTCTGCTATAGGTATGTGTGTGTGTGTGACCTGGTATATTGATGGACAATTGGCGCGGCTGCCACTACCAGACGTTAGACCCACTTTTGTTGTTCCTCTTTATCATTTTCATTCGCTTTGTGTAGTTTTCCTTTTCATATATCCATTATTTTTTTACTTCGACAAATACTTTTTTTTCTTCTTAATCGCTTGCTAGCTTCTTACTCATCGCTCATTTTTATAGACGCAGGCGAGTGCGTGGAAGAGAAACGTGTCGCGGAAGACAAACCAACGTACATGTCTTTTTCTCTCTCTTACTCGGTCGTTGTCGAGAGCTATAGCGCGCGTTTAATTGGCACGCTCGGCGAATACGTGAGTAATAAATATACCCGAGCTCTCGTAATTCTCTTCCACGGCTGAAAAAGGTGAGTACATCAATATAGGTGCCATTAACTTCTGAGAGCCGTTTAATGAGAAAAAAAGGCTCTTTAACTGATAGCCAGCTCGATTCGCCGTATACATCGAAACGTTCGCTACTTCTACACTCGTATAAGTAAATCAGCAATGTTTTTAAGGACGATTTGTGCCTCTCCTGTGCAGCGAAACAATAGTTGCCGAAGAGAGAGAGAGAGAGAGAGAGACTTTCGCAACGCGATCGAGAGACTTCCCGAGCGGGAGTTGGAGGAGTGGCTGTGAAGACTGTAACGCGTAGTGCCTACGGTGTGCTGCACCGTTCGAACAGGGACTCGGTTCACGGGTGATGACGATTAGAGGAGAAAAAAAAACCACAACGGTTTTGGTTTGGTAGAAGAAAATGTAACGGTCTTTCGGCTTCTTTAGGGTTTTAAATAATACAATAGAGAAATAAATGTTTGGGTTTGTTATAGTGTTATTGAAAGATCTATCTAAGATATCCTTTTCGAGATTGAAAAGTACTAATTATCTTTTACGAGACCCAACCGTTGCTGAAAGTCGCAGGGATATATTTTTTTTCCTTCAGTTTTGAATTTTAAGATAATGTAAAGTATAGCCTTAACATGCTATGTAGATTCAGTAAGGAACTACATAATGTTAGAGATTTTTTTATCAAAATTGAAAATTGAAGGAGGAAAATGGTCGTCCCTACAAAAATTTTCGGTGACGGGGGACCTCAAATCGCCTTAAAATATTAACGTTAGCCATGGTTATAAGATATATTGAAACATGAGCGATCTACCAGAAGTAGATAAATTTAAAATTAATTCATAGTTTTTAACTATAAATATGTAATTATATACCTATACTTATCATTATCTAATGACCTTTTGATAAAAGAATATAAAAAATCTCCGTAACTTGGTTAATTCAGAACACTAGGCCGCACGTTATCAATTCTACCTGGCTCTACCTCGACACCATAAAAAAAAATCTCCCTATATAAATTACCTAAAGACACATCACTTAATCCCCATATCCCCTCTCCTTCACTCAAGCTCCTATAATACACAACACTTCGCCTATATATCCACCTTCTCCACTCTCCACGCACTATACTCCGCGCACAAACCCCATTTACTTTATCGAGCAATTTCATCATCGCTCGGGCAACGGTATACCCAAACGCTACTCCTTCGCGCACACACACATTATACATACGCTTCACGGCAAGTTAAACCCGCGCGCGCGCGAAAAACGGTGAATATATTTTCGTGGAACCGCGGAAGCCGGAAGAAAAAGTGGTATTATATATGAGCGAGCGAAATGCGAGATGCGAGATGCGCGATTATCGATGGTATAGAATAGAACTCGAGAGATAAAGGCGAATGAGAAGGTTTGAGTGCATCACCGAGGAGATGGATTTATACAGATAATCCAGCAGTGTGTATAGGAAGTGCGTGTGTTGAAAATGCTGTAACGGGAGGACGCGCGGCGTATATGTATCTCGGCTGGATTATCGAGTTACGAGATTTATATTCGATATATTAGGTACCGTTGTACATAGATATGATGATGGGAGAGAAACAAAAGTTGAAGGGGATGGATTCGAGCGTATCTCAAGTGTCGAGAGTACTGCAGGCTGAACAATCGGCTGTTGAACCGAAGGATTCATTGATTCTCGCATGTATAGTTATAACTATAAAGTCGCCTCGAATAAGTGAATATTGCATGCTTCAAAAACTGAATACATTCACTTATTTGAATTTATACATAAAGACACCGAATACATCGTTTACCCTTAAAATTTTGAAACTCCCGCGCTTCCAAAGCCCAAAACGCACTGCAAAGCCCCCAGACATATACCTATATCCTTTTCGATTCCTACAAGGATCCTCGCGCGCGATAACGAGCTTGGCGGCTGCCGTCCCGGAGAATCGAAGAATCACGGCGCGTCGGAGGCTTGGTCAGCCAGGGGGAAATACAGTTATAGGCGGGGGCAGAGAGAGAGAGAGAGAGGAAAGGAGAACGAAACAGAAAGAAATAAAAAAAGGATACACTTTGATGGCGCCGGATGCCGTGCCGATGATCATGAGCCGGAGGCTTGGGTCCCAGGCGATGGCCGTCGGTTTGTTTGGGAAGCCATGCTGAACCGTCTGGAACAAGAAGAAAGACAAAAAGATTATTATGTGCACGATGTTCAGTTGTATGTGTGTGTGGATGTTGGGCGAGACTGGTTGTGTTGCGGTAGTATATTTTACTTATCTATATACGGATAGTAGAGCTTAGATTTTCTCGTGTATATATAAGGTCGTTGAACCGCGGAGGAGGAAAGTGTGTGCGATGTACGCGTCGGGTTGCGGAACTTTATACAAATTATATTATAAATAAAGGTTGTTGTGTATAGTAAATAGTATGAACTGTATTATATTGTATTAAAATTATATATGTCGTGTATATTATTATATATTTATAATAAAGACAGAGGCGAAACGTCCGGGTACCCTGCACTGACGTCTTTGCACTCGCCTTCGAGGAAACAAATGTTATTTTCGTCAATGAACAACGGATACTTTTTTTTTTTCATTCTTGTGAGGTCGCTCATGTATATAAAATATACTATACGCTGCGCGCAGCGAGGTTTTTTTTATTCGGTGGGCGTATACTATACATATAGTTTTACTTGGGAGTAGTAGTGAGAAGTTTTTCTTTGGAGGAGGGAGTGTATAGTTGTAAAACGTGTAATAATACAACCGGTTCGCGGTATAAGACTCGTGCATGAATATTTATTATAATATGTGTATATATAATGTAACGATATATAACGAACAACAACGTGTCGTTCGACGCGTATAATATTGCTTTATACGTATATATCATACCTATACGATAAATTAATACATCTTTTTTATCACAGTAAAGAATTACTGTATAATATAATCCCATACTTGACGTAATAATCAATTAATAACCTATTATACACGGATATTAAGTGCCTCGATAAACGTTCTGTTCCCAGAACATAACCTAATTAACGAGCGCCTCAATCGGCCCCACCGCGCCTCTCTAATTAAAAAGAAAAGCAGCAAATATACGGGGAGCTACCACGCGATCCTTATCGAAGCAACAGCGGCGCGTGCGCGAAGAAAATAAAATCGGTGAATTTCGGCGAAGGTCGAGAACACACATCAAGTGAGCGTTTAGTCAGCGCGCGTGGGCGGCGAGGTGAGTCAGGTTTGCGCTGTGCGTGCCTGCGTGTGTACTATAGCGTATATGTAGGTACCTATACCTTCGTGTAATAGCGAGTCGATCGAGAGTGGGTGAATGAGGGGTCACGTCTATGGATGTATATATAGGGATAAGTTCTCGCGCGTGATTATTGTGATAGAGTATAATGGTTTGTACTGTGTTTGTGGGACTTTAAGGTATATGGTAATATTGGAGTTAGAGATTTTAAAGTATTATATACAGATGTGTTTTCTCTGGTAGAAAATGAACCATATAATTATATATTTTGTAGCTAAGGTGTTAATTAAATGGAAGGATTACAGCAAAAATCATAATGCAAAATTGTAATATAATTCATCTAAAAGTAATACATATTTTATGAACTGTGTAAATATTATTATTATTTATTTCGGATTTCTACGTAATTATGAGAATTAAAGCAATGTTCGTTTTTAACCGCATAAAGCTAACTGAAAAATACCTAGCTAATGGTTCACATTTCTATACCTGGATCTTGTAATCTTTATTTAATTTGTGGTCTTAGAATAAAACTTTTTTATGGTCTGATACGGTTTTTTAATATAGTAACTGGCAGAGCAGTGGATGACTAAGATATAATTAATAACAAAATTTAAACCTGTAAACGGTATAAGGAAAAAAAAATGGCGGAAAAGTACGTGTAGCTGAATATACCGGCTCTCACGTGTGTACCCTTTTAAGGCAATTACGAGAGCTAACTGGATTCTGAGTGACAAAAAAAAGACTTTTACTTCGATCATTTTCCTATGTCGTCGGATTACTTATACTTTTATTTCCATACAAAAAAAACACCACTTTGAAGAACAAACTATACATCATATCAAAATTCCTAATCATCCTATTCATACCAAGCACAACAACTCCATCCCCATCAACCTTATACAACCACATTTCTCTCAATCTACCGATCCACCACCACCGAAATTATATCACTACCTTCTCGCGTATATACAAGTGCGAAGGAGGCTCGCGCGAGATCTGGCGTGGCTTTTGCTTTAATAGACGTCAAGTGGCGCAGATTAACCGCGCGGCTACCACCACCGCGGTTCCGGATGAAACTGGATTCGGGCACCACATATACATATATCTCTCCTTTTTTTCGCCGCGCACGTGTGTCGTCGCCGAGATTCACGCGACTTCTTCCGCGCTAGAGAGTGCGAGTGTACCGAGAGAAGGGAATGTATAATCGTGGGAACGAGACTCGCGTGTATATATAAGGGTTGCTGATGGTTTAGCACCAGCGTGTGTGTGTGGAATATAATTAATTTGACGAATATTATATATATAATAGAGAAAAATTAAAGATAATACTAGATTGATTAATTTTCGGTAAACAGGCTGCGACGGTTATCGCATGATACACAATTACAATTAACTTTCCCGCGCGTCACATACTGTATTACAGGCTCGCGCGCATGCGATTCTCATTTCGGGCGCGGCGTGAGTCATGGATCGCGCCGGGGTTATCTATACACTAGCTCTCTCTTGAGGCTTGAGCGATGATATCGTCGATATTTCATCGAGTGTCCCAAAAACTCGTTCATTCGTATGCTTGTATGATTATTCGATAACGCCGCGTTGTAGGAATTATGAGTCACGATGTGTGTAACGCGCTCGCTCTCGAGAATTTTAAAAGTGTGTCGCGAGCAGGTATTCCCGTGCGTGCGATCGCGGATATATAAGTATTACACTCGATGTATATATTTATTACAGGAAATAGGAGGAGTGAGCTGGTTTGATAAGTGTATACAGCGAGGAAACACGTCTTCATTGACAATCGCGGCGTCTGTTTTTTATCAAATTTTTTTTGTATGCATCATATAGTACACTTTAAAACAGGCGTATATACAATCAAAAATACACGATTGTATATATATCGCCCCAATCCATGTATAACCGCAATACCCTGGGCAATCAATGGACATATATACTCACCCAACGCTACCCCCCATCTCATCACCTGCACCCCGCGATCAATATATAAATATATACACACGACACCACGACGTTCAACCAAATTAAACTGTTGGGTATAATGGTTGAATTTCATCGCGTCGAGTCTCGCCGGTAACCCAACACTCTCTCTTCTACTTAAAAAAAGCCCCGCGCACGTGCGCAAAGGCTTCCGGCTCGACCGTTAATTGTCGTGCGCATCACGGCGCCGTCGTTGTTGCTACTCGCGTCACTGTATATATACGTATATTTCGACTCCCCCGGGAGTGGTAAACGATATAGGTTCCTCGAAGTGTAAAAGAGAGAAAATTTCACGGGGGTTGCAGGTGCGCGTAGTATTATTGCGAAGTTGCGTGATGAGATACGGTGTAGAGTTGGTAAAGGGGCGGGAAAAAGTTGTAAGGATTGTGTATGCGAAGTTTCGAAGCGCGCTGTAGTTTTGGAAAGTGTGTTTAGTTTTGAGAAACCGTGGAGGATGTATACGAAAATTTCCTTATTATAGGATGAACAATGTTACTATATATAGCGTGCGACCAGGTATCTTAATATATATTACGTGGCAAAGTTTGTAGGAAAACATTTGACGTATAATCAGTCATCTTAAGAAAATTAAAAATCTGCCTTATTTTTTTCATTCGCACATTATATAAACAAAAATTAAATATATCCACTCCCTCTACCTCTAACAATTAAATAGATAAATTAAGCAAGCAGTCTCACTATATAACACGTATACATACACCACGGAAGAGCTCCGGTCTAGCGGCCGGTATATACACCGCGAGCTCGCGCACGAGAGGTGTAGTACCGTTAGCCTCTCTCTCCCTCTCCTCTCGATTTTCCTGTCCAGCTCTCTCTCTATCTCTCTTTCGCGTATAGATCGGCATTAGTATCGCGTTGCTCGCGCTCGCTCGGGGCCGTCGTGCTGCTATTACATGAGTCACTCTCCTCCTCCTCGCGGTGCGGAGACGTGGAACTCGAGAGGAGAAGGTGTTACGTGTGTAGAGAGAGGTAAGATGTGACGACGACGCAGGATGTTGTTTTTGTTTTGAGTTTTTCTCTTATTTTTAGGGGAGATGGGGTCGTTGACGTGTAGTGGTGGATAGCATCGCGGTTGGATTTTTGAGTCTCGGCGGCGCGGTTTATGCCGAGCTGTGGGTGGAGAGGTACGGGTTGTGCGCCGGTGAAGGGGAATATATATGTATAGGTGTGAAGCTTGGTTGTGAGAGGTAGGTTTGAGAGAGAGCTGACAAGAGAGGATTGGAAAAGGCGGATGGTGTAGAGTTGGGATTTACTGAGTTATATTTGTGGGAAGGTCGTGTCAATTGGGTGGAATCGATTTTCATTATGCATATTTCTAAACAATTACTTTGATGGTATTTCAGAGTATAAAACACTATAAATGTATAAAAAAATTGATTCATTCGTATGAGGAAATCCAGAATTTAAAACCGGTCATTTTTTTTTAAATCACAGCTAATTCCGTCAATTATGTCACAAAATGTGCGGGGAAAATCTTGTACAATTAAAAACGTCTTTGTCTCTTACATTTTTATTAAAGGTTGAACCATTACGGAAGAAAAATTTTCTTTAAACCTTAGGCATTTAATCCAGAAAGCTTTTACTCAAAGGTTCAAAAAAGATATTGAAACTAGAAAGAAAGAGCTTTAATTTCCTTTTTTGAAAATTAATTAATGTTGATTCCTTCGAAAGGTATAAGAGTTTGAAGCTGAACATCGAAAGGGGATATAAAAATGCACAAACCGCAGAAATCGGCAGCTTCGAGAGCATTTTTATGCCTTTTCAACGTTCAATTTTTTTTAATTTTCAAAAAAGGGAGCGAAAGCAATATCTTTGAAATACGAAAG
>UCWB01000772.1:0-19975 GCA_900474355.1 Torymus geranii | reverse complement strand
GCCCTACCCATAAGAAAATTATTATCAAACTCGTTACTAAAAACAAATCACTTGTTCAGCCAATGAAAGTACATTACCTTCCTTCGTGAATCTCCATGGTCATAGACCGCGACACAACGTCGCGCGAGGCGAGGTCCTTGGCCGAGGGCGCGTACTTCTCCATAAAGAACTCGCCCTCAGAATTAACTAGTCGTCCGCCCTCGCCACGGCTGCCCTCCGTCACGAGCACTCCGCTTCCGTAAATTCCTGCGAGATTGGTATACGCGAGACTTGTAATTTTTCTCTTTTTCTCTATTCCACGAATGACTTATTGTTCGCGCGAGGGTACAGACAGGTTCGTTGTACTACGCCGTGAGAAAGTCGTGAACAAGGAAGTTGTCGTAACCGGAGTACAGAAGAATGTACACGTGTTTTCATTTACAGAAAAATAAGCTCGACTGCGTGATTTAATTATTCACGTGATTTATCAATAAAATACCTATACCACTATATCTTACAACACCTTTATCAATTTTTCAAACGAAAATTCATCAAACCAGTTATTCAGAACACTTTCCCCATTTTTCCGTTCCTACACCAATTCTATTGAATTCAAATTAGCCGTAGATAAAGCCACGCGCGCGCGGGCACGCACATACCCGTGGGATGGAATTGCACAAACTCCATGTCCTGGAGCGGCAGACCGGCTCTGCTGGCGATGCCCATACCGTCGCCGGTACACGCGTGAGCAGCCGTGCACGACTGATAAGCTCGGCCGACGCCGCCCGTCGCTATAACCTGCAATTTCAAGCGCTGTTATACTTTCACCCATCATCTTACATTATACACACACGCATTTCGCAAAAATCATTCACCGTGTGATGAGCGCGAAACCGATGCATCAGTCCGGTCTCCAGCTCCCAGGCGAGTACGCCCTTGCAGCAGCGCCCATGGAAGAGGAGGTCGAGCGCGAGGTACTCGACAAAGTAGTGCACCTCGTAGCGTAAGGATTGACCGTAGAGAGTGTGTAACACTGCGTGGCCTGTGCGATCGGAGACGGCACAGGTGCGGTGGACCTGGCCACCTTTACCGAAACGTAGGGATTGACCGCCGAATGCGCGCTGGTAGATCTTGCCCTCATCCGTGCGGGTGAACGGACAGCCTGTGCAGTGTTTTGTAGTGATGGACGCGTGGATGTTTATTATGAAAATATTTTTAGTATTCGTTTATTTTGTGAATCATCTTGGTTTTACATTTATAGCACGATTTAAAGTGAAGAATATATTCTTATATAGTTGATATTATTTTTGGTGTATTGAAATTTTTATCAACGCCACGAGTAAACAGAAATATTAAATTCTCGTTATATTTTCAAAACGCTAATGTCAATGTTTTTTTATGTCAATTATGTAAGGAATTATTTACGATCAGTTAATGTTTTACCCAGGCGCAAGTCGCCACAATCGCCGTAACATTATTACGAAGATTAGAAAACCGGTTGACGCTAATAGTGTGACTATTTCGATATTATCTTTTCTTTTTTTTTTAAATACCCACATTTTAATTTTTGTACAAATATAATAGCTGCATAATCATAGACGCGGCACTAATTTTATAAATTGGAATTAAATTTGCTATTCTCCGAAACTACTTCAAACGCATGCACTAAATACCAAAGTAAATGATTTACATCACTTTTCCGAAAACGTCAATATCAATCAATATTTCTTCTCGTAATTTTTCCAATAAACACTATAATTATTCATAAAAGATTTTCCGTGAAAACTATTAAACGGCGTTGCATTAGCACTTTTAACTTTAATGATACGCGCCATCAACCATTATCCAGAAAATTCCAAAGAAACCATTACCACATCGCCATATCATAATATTCTCTCTCTTATGCAACATCAAACTACCACCTATATTTTTTCATAGATTACCAAAATTCTCGAGCTCGAACACAGCACTAGGCGCCTCCCTGGTGAGGAAATGTATTGCGTCTTGGTCCCCCAACCAATCCGAGCCCTTCACTGTATCGTACATGTGGTAGAGCCAGTTGTCCTCGGGCTCGATGTTGCCGATCGCGGCGTTGATGCCACCCTGAGCGGCGACTGTGTGCGATCGTGTGGGAAAGAGTTTGGTGATCACTGCAACCCGGTAGCCTTTGCTGCCAAGACCAAAGGCTGCGCGTAGACCAGCACCGCCTGCGCCCACCACGACGACGTCGTAGCAGTGCTCAATCGTAGGGTATTTCTAGGGTTAGGGATGAGTTTGAGTGTCGTTGATTGTTTAATTAAAAATTAGAAGTAAGTTGAGTGATCATTATTATGGCTTTAATTTAATTTTTTTTTTAATTTTCAATAATTTTCTTTACTGCAAGTAACTGTTGTTTAAAGAACTATAAAAAAAAGTAATTTTTAAGACCCAAAGAAGTTACTTATTATAAGGAAACTAAAGAGTGCTTACGCCATCACTTTTGCACTTGACTTGATCCTTAGTCTTGATATTTATGTGAATATTTCTGTGTAATCTTAATTTTGGAGCTGTTTTTCTCAATATACTTTGCTGTGGATAATATGATCTTAGAGTATTTTAATTCAAAGAATTTATCACATAAAAATATCGAAGTTTGATTCTTACTCGAATAAATCTATTACTCATATTAGTTAACTCTCGCAACATGAACATCTTCAACTCTAATCTAATTAAAAATATCTAAAATTATGATAATTGTTAACTACTTTCTACCAGTCTACAAGTTGATAAGAAGAGGTTAATTCTCTCAGCTGTTGTCATACTGAAGTTCGTCGTCTTATACAAAGTTTTTCAACAAGGAAACAAATGAATAAACGAACCAAGTCGTGATATGTTTTTCGTATATAAATACAAGCATGGTTTTATTGCACTTGCAAAAATACATCTCATCTAATGATAAGTCAGGTATACATATAATAATTATACGATTGTACGATTATAATTGATGACTTCGTTCGGTGTGATATGGTTAGTTACTCTCTCGATACGAGTTTTCATGACATTCATATATATATTTACGTATTTTTTATGATGTAATTGTTAAAGAAACAAAACTTCGCACGTTAACCCTTTGTATCGTTTACATATACGATGCGAAGCAAATAAATCGTCGAGCTTTGGCCTTTCCATCGAAACAAGTTCGGGAACCATGAAAAAAATGCTCTTTTCGTCACAAAAATTATTATTTTCATTGCTACATTGAGAAGAACCGTTGAGCATTTAGGTAGTTTGTTACCAAAATTTTCTTACTATCTAAATATTAACAATTTTAACGTTAATGGTATAAGTGTCTCATGTTATACATCAATATAAAAGTTTTCACTTAGAATTTCATTCTCTTATACGAACTAGTACACTCGAACGGTCGTTCAGTTTTCTTATTAATATAAAAAGTATACGTACACTTAGAAATTTTAGAAAGACTAGAAGTACAGCTCTACAAATGAATTCATCCTAAAAGCACAACGTTCTTCTCAACAATCGTGCCCACACGTATATACTACATATATTTAACAAAAAAAAATCTTCATATTATACTCGAACGAAACATTATACGATGAGCAAATAAAAACGTCAATAAATAAAGTATATAATAACAATAATTTAATGACTTCGACGGAGAAACAACAAATATCCTGCATTTCGTGCGGGGTTACATATACAACATATATGTAGAGTGCACGCGTTATTACAACGTCCCGTGGATATATAAATTCGATTGACGGCCCTCGCAAGTAGCCGCCGATTAAATTAATTAATTCGATTAGTATGGCAAACTATTATATACGCGCACGACGATGTTCAATAAGAGTGTACATAAATTGTGCTACAGACACGTATGTGTGTGTAAGATGGGGGAGGAGAGTGTGCGGGTACGATCCACGCGTGAATCGGCTTCTTTGACAAATTGCAGAGTCAGTCTTGTTAACGTCCAATGAATCGAGGGGAAATCACTTTAGCGGCTGTAACTGAGTTATGCAAGTTTTTATTGTTTTTTTTCTTCTTCTTGAGCTGTGGAATTTGTAGCATTACTGACATTCTGAGAAATACATACTCGAAATTTTTAACAGACTTACAAATGCATAAAATATTATAGATAGTACTTTTTTCTTTTAATTTATATTATATAAATGTATAATAATAGAAAATACGGGTTTGCGCAGATACAATATTCAAAGTAAAGGTCACGTGCGCGTTACGAGACAGTGAATATATCGTTACGCGAGGACAGGCGGCAAAATAAGGGCGTATTAATTATTGAGTGGAAAGAAAAGGTATCGATTTTATCGAATGAACGGCAGCGAAATGCATTATTGTGCGCGTGTCTCGAGAACACATCATATATAAGTATACACAGAAACCAAAAGTGTATCATGTCTACACCCTTTCGGAAAACATCACGGCAGCTTCGATTTGTTAAACACAACACAACGGCATCGATACACACATTTCACATAATTGACTTGTCTGTGGGAGCAGTATAGTCGGCGCGCGAGTTAAATAAAAGAAGCGCTACAGAATTTTTTCTTCGTCTGCTGCGCACTGAGTTAAAAAAAAAAGCAAAACACACACGTGTATATAGAGTCCGTCGCGTGTGGATACGTCCTTCGGGGCTTAGAAAGTAGCATATCATTAATTAACGTATAGGTAGCGTATATAGATTGCGTTGTGGGTGGCTTAGCGCGCCAAAAAAAAAAGAAAAAGAAAATAGAACGGACGCGATCACACCGAGACATTCCATTCATTATATGGAAAGTCGTTCTCGCGTGCCGGTTGCTATGCGCAGCCCGCCGGTATAAAGGCCTTTTTAAGTAGAAAAAAACACGGTTACTTAGTACTTCGGTATAAATGCACTGTGTGAATTCGTTTATTGTATTGAGTCCGGATGACGGAGAATCGAGGCACGCGTTTCGTGCGTGCTCACGATGTCTTGATTTTGTATATCAAATAGCGACGAATTCGAAGTATGTGCGTGTGACACGCATCATGAGTCATGCGATATTGCCATTAGAAATTGAGAATCTTATTAACACATCTTTTGTCTTTCAAGTTCTGTTTATATGATTACGTATATATACTTATCCGAAAACAATCGTGCCTGTATGCCAAATAAGACTGACAAATTCGACAAATCAGATAAAAATTAGTAATTTTATTTATTCATTATTATAAAATATACGTTATATTAAAACTTCTCTCTCTCTCTATATCTCTCTCTCTCTCTCGTCGAGCTGTACGTTATAAAATTTTCTTATACAAAATACACCTAAGCTTATCCACACAAATTAATCATTAATGCTTATAGTCCTACCAAACGCAAGTCGTACTTAAATTCACCGTCACCCAGACCATCACTCTCTCTCCTTCTTTTAAAAACGTTCATTCCACTCTTTCTCTCTATCTCTCTCATCATCGTCGTACATTTTCTTCGTCGGGTCGCTGCTCTTGTCGTCGGCCATCGGCGATGGCGGGCAAAAAGCCCGCGGCGTCGCAGTATCAGAGGGTGAGCCGCTTGACGCCGCATTCGCAGCAGAATTTGGCCGAGTCCGGGAACTTGAAGCCGCACTCGTGGCAGAACTTGGACATCTTCAGCTTGGCCGAGCTTACGTCGTTCGTGCTATGTGGTCCGGTTGTGTTGTTGTGGTGGTTGTTGGCGGAGGAATATTTGCGATTTAGACTGCGGTGGCCATATAGAGAGGAGGGAACAGACAAAGACAACACGGAGTCACGACATTTATACAGAGCTTGGGCTTTCGGCGTTTGGCTCTGTTTGCTTGGTTGTGGTAAATTTTGGGTTGGAAAAATCGTTGGATTTTTGAATTTTTTCGTAAACTATTAACATAGTAGAGTTAGTTTATTAAGTTGAATTTTTACGCGTACAACAGTGTTTATGTATAATGTAAAGAAAGGACAACATCATTACTAATTATGTGTCACGGACACATAAGCATTTCTATTTTTGTCTTCAAGAAGTTATTCAAAACGTTTTGGTTGGTTCTATGGTTTCATGTTAAAATTATGGCAGTGTTCCTCAAAATCTATTTTATGACAGACTGGGCCGCAATTCAAGTGAAATGTGCTAATTTAATTTAACTTGTAAATTAGATCTAAAATGTAAGATGATGAAGTACACTGCACTTTCAAAAGGGATACCTATTTTAAGCGTATCCAAAGATAGAAGAGTTGACATCTTACTCGTATGTAAAAATTTCTACTTGCAAAAATAATGTTATTCTTATTTTCAACGAAATTATTTTTTCCAACATAAAATTTACCATTTTTGAGAAGAAGTGCACAGCGTAAAAACAAAAATAAGTAAATATTTTATAAATTTGTTAACATGCTAATCTATATTCAGATCCTGTCTGCATTCAAAATCAATATATAAATGAATTTTATGTAAGCTTTATGTGTATAATTATAAAAATTAAAAAAGTACATAATAAAAATCATTCCTAAAACTGTTAAAATATCTTACATAAATTCCATAATTTCCACATCAAAATTAAGCCAGACCTGAAACCTACAAACAAATCCTTTTTACAATACAACAACACTAACTACGAATAAAGCTAAATCATTATACTCCTTATTATTATCATCTGTCCCATCCACATGCACTTCTTCTCAGTTTATCACATAAAGCATACCATCAAAACTATAAATAAAACATAAAAACATAAACGAGATACTCCAGTAACCTGTACCTGCTGTAAGCCGAGTCGGCGCTCAGCTTGCCACCTTCCTGCCTCTTGACACTTTCGGGCGACGACATCTCAGCATCATCGTCGCTGCAAATCCTGCCATTCGCCATGCCTCGCTGATGATGATGATGTCCGTTGACGCCGTTCGGCTGGACACCCGTCGAGCTGGACAATAAGGACATGGAGGTGTCGTTTCTCATGAGGGATATAAGCGAGGGTAGAGTCGAGGTTGAATTGGCATCGTCCTCGAACGAGCTGAGCAGCTCGTCGAAGAGCGAATTCGAGCGCTTCATCTCGAGATCCGTCGACGAGATGATCGAGCTGAGGCTCAGGTTACTACCGTTCAGCGCGTTCTTGTAGTTGGTACCGCGTGTCTGCTGCTGTGTATCGTTCGACACTGAATGGCTTTTGTTCAGCTGTTTTGGATTGGGTTTGATACGTGAGAAATCCGAGCTGCCCGACGACGAGGAGCTGGATATTTTACGCTCAGGTGGTTTGGGAGCCGATGCCGAGCGCATAGAGTTCGAGCGATTAGCAGCTATTGGCCGGGCTACCCTAGAACTTGTCCCGTTCGTCAGCTTCGGCTGGAGTAGGTTCGAGGTCGACGAAGGCGCGAATTCGCCGCCACCTAGGGCTTGACTCTGGTCGATTATAACTTTCCGCCCGAACACGTGTTCCCTGTCTCTAGTAGTAGAGTTCGACGACGAGCTCAGCAGCTCTCGTGACAGCGAGTTTGTCTCCGTGCAGTCGCTTGATAGATCCGACGACGTAAGGTCGTCGAAACCTGTGGGCGGAGCTATCAGAGAGATCCGCTGCGGTTGTGGTTTGCTATCAGCGCTGCCGTTCTGTTGTTGCTGTTGGGGTTGCTGTTGGGGTTGGGATAGTGGTGGGGCGGATTTTAGCTGGGTAGAGGTCGGGGGATATTTGACGAAGGCGGATGAAGGGGATACAGGGAAACTGGGACTTGAATTTGGCTTTTGGGGAGGACAAATTGCTGAGCCGTCGATGGACGACTGGTCGCTCGTGTCGGAGAATAAGTCGTTCAGCTGCTGCTCTGCGAGTAAGAACGGGTTGTAGTCTTTGTCAGCGCCGCTGAAAAAAGTTTTACATATGAGTTAGTTTGCTGGTTGGGTTACGGTGGAAATCGTGCGGAGTTGGCGTGCTGCGTGGTTACACAATTTGAAAAGAATAATAATGGTGAATGGGAAAATGTTTCTATTTTACAAAAATTACTTGCAAATACTAATAATAATATTTACAAAAACATTTTTTTATCTACATAATATTCATGGTAAATTAGCATTATCCAGTATTTATTTTAACACTTAAAATTAATACTGATGTAACTAAATAATTATATCCATAGGTGAATATAACATACGAAAACACTAAAGTTTTCATTGTACCTAAATATTTTTTAAATCTATTTCCAGGTGTATATGTCACTGTACCATAATATTACACAACGAAAAGAAGAAAAAAAACATACATCTATAAATATCTGTTGCATAGAGCAAAATAATTGAGCAATAAATCTTAAATTTAGGTCTGCAAGTAAAAACACATACAATCGTGCCGATACAACCACTAATCTACTGCCTACACGTATATACACATAAAAAAAATAAACCTTATCGCGCGGCTCATCAGCCACGCAAACTACTAAATTGAAACAAAGTGCGCAACGTGAAATCTGAGAAACCGTGCCTGTAAGCTGTAAGGTAATAATCCGTCATTAAAATAAATCACAGTTCGGCATGCGTCGCAGGTGAAAACACAACGTGTCCGCGTGCTTATTCTCGAGTGCGATGTGGGTATAATACAATATAAGAACGGACATTTATTGGCGCGCGACGAAGACGAAGCACTACGCGCCTATGGAAAACTTACATTCTACCTCTAAGGATCATAGAAAAGTCGGGGTGACGGCGAACGTAGCTGTTCCAGTCGCAGCGCGGCAGTCGCTCGAAACTCCTACGTAGAAGGCTTGAAAGCAAATACATCGATATATGTGTTTTTTTTCTCTTATTGTAAAAATGCTGGAGAATGGTTATTTTTAGACGGCTCTGGTTGTTTGGAATAAGGAAAATAGCTGGTGACCTTGTTTGAAATAATATAGATATTTGCCCTGTAATAAAGTTTCGCTAATTTGTTATATTGATTATTCTAAAAATAATTTTAATAATATACAGAAGTAATGAGGTATACAACTATTCCGTATGTTTCAATGCTTGTATAACGAAAAGTACCGTCACGCCCTCATTCAAATGATTAGTATATTTTAATATGTACACTGTCTTACACTGAAACTATGATAAAAAAAGGAATGTCATAATATATATAATAATAATAATTATAAAACTCGATAAAACCTTAAAAAAAAAACTTTTAAACTCCAAGTCACTTCCGCTACCAGCTGTCCTCTCTCCCTGTCAGCTCCATAAACCCGTATTATCATGAAAATTATCTTAATGGACCGTAAAACTAAAATAACCAACGAACGCTACCTCCGCCTATCCGCGTGCACACCTCGGCGCAGGAACGAGGTACAGGATGTTTGGGAACTCCTCGATCTACGTTCGTTTCTATCCTCCAGTTCGTCGTCCTCTCGCGGTGTTTCTAATTCGACGATACCTCGCAGCGATTGCGGCCTCGATTTCGCCAGCTTTTCGCGACGATACTTCGTACGACTGGGCCAGTCTTTGTTGATATTAGGCAGGAATGCGCTGTCTTGATTGACAGCGTCGAGCCTCGTGATCGTGCAGATTTCTTTCTCGAAATGTCGCACGGGCTTGTCCGGATGATGCGCGACAAGATCCGTGAGTTCGATTGTGGAGACGGATGTTTCTTCCGTGTAGGTGTCTTTTATTCTGTGGTAGGTAATGGGAGGAATGGTTGAGGTTTGTACCAGAAAAGATAAAGTCAAGGTGTTTTCTTGGATGTTTTGTTGTTAAAAGAGCTTAGGTGTGGTTAGATGTGAGTAGCATGTTTTCTTATAGGTGTTTTGAAAAAAAAAATTTAATCAATATGCTATTCTTAATAACGTTTTTAAACAGGTTGATAGTTAAACAAACATATTTTGAATGTATAATAAAATACTGTGACATTTCGATATCATAAAAAAATGAATTGATTTTTCGCAATTGTTAAATCATTGATTACAGTAAAATACTTTTATCCATTGATCTTAAAAATTTTGAAACTCATTTATTCAAAATCTAAATTATGTAAAAAATTATTACTCAATACATAAAACACAATGCTATTCACACCTGTTCCCACTTCACCTTCACACCTTCCTTCTCACCTCACGTTTTTACACTTTCTCCTCTCCACCCTTCCATCCGTCCTGGGCCTCTCGGCCGCCAGATCCACGGTCCTCATCCTGCTCACCACTTCCTCCATCTCATCCTGCTCCTCTTCCTCCTTCCTACCATACACTACACCTCTATCTCTCATATTCCCGTCCTCTACCGCACACACTTCGTCTGCCTCCCTAGAAAACAACGACCCGAAGCTACTCGCATCGCTGAAGCTCGCTGCGTCGTTCCGGTAGTAGTCGTACAGGACGTAGCGCTCCTCTTTATTTTCGTGCGCCGGCGGGGGCGGTTCATTTTTAGATGCATCTTGCTGCTGCTGCTGGAGCTTCCGACGTTTTTTCAGCGGCTTGTTGTCTTCGGATGACTCGGCGCAGCCCACGGGACTCGGGTTACGAACCGCGTCTGCGTTGGCGTTGATTACGTAAGTCGCGCAACGCCGGCTTGGATGGGCCACGGGATTTGGCGGCGTTGATGGGGTGTTGCGAGGCGTCGGACTGCCTTCGCGTATGTCTGTGCGAAGAGGTTTTAAGGAGGTTTTTTGGGAGAAAAGGGGGAGATTTTTTTGTTTTTTGCTTTTGAGAAGAGTTTTATCGAGATTTTATGGATTAAAAGGTGACGAACGGGGGCGATAAAACGGGTTAAGATGGGGCCGTTAATGTCGGTGATATTTAATTGATGTGAATTATGTTGGAACTATAAATGCATTGCCGGAAATAACATTTTTATAAATTGGGTGTAGATTATTTTTTACTGAGAAAAAGTTTACTAAAAGTAGTTTTGTGGAAATTAACATTCTGTCTGGTTAAGCTACTCAGACTGTAAAAGCACAAAACTTTATCATACTTGAGAGGAAATTACGTTAGAAATATAGAAAACATTATTATACTGTATTGTAAAATTTCCTACAACTTATGATTTTTTATAAAGCAGAATGGTAATTTTCACAAAAATAATTGTAATTTTTACTAACCTTTTTTCTCAGTGTATTATTATTACAAATTTACCGATACTTTCACCCAAAAAACCATTCCACCCCATGAATAAATTAAAGATATCAAAAACACCATATGTTTACGTAAATCAAAACAGTCACCCATCATCACATCAACATCGACATAAAAAACTCGTAAAAGTCAAACTAGACTTCCAAATCAACTTCATAAAACCTCGATTCACAATACCGATATCATCATCCTCGGGATCGCCCATCAATGATCGATCGTTGTTTTTATCTCCTAAATTCACGCAGATCACGGGCGCGTCAACTTTCGCCTTCCCGATATTCGGCAAGCTAAAAGACCTCAGCGGACGCAGCGGTAGCAGCCGTTCCCTCGTCTTCTGCGACAGGCCGGACGACGTCGGTTCGCTAGGTTTATTCTCGTCAACAAGTCTTCCATCACCCGCGCGGCTGTCGCAATCGGCGTGGGATTTCGAGACCGTTGTTTTGCTCTCCTCGGATAACCGTGGAGTCTCATCGTCTATATCGTCGTAGGGGTTATTGTGAAGCTGGACCTGACACTGGTCTAAACTGTCGACAAAGTCGATCTGAGCAGCCGATCGGTCGCTTTTGCGAAAAGTCTTTGTCGAGGCGCTCGATAAGCCTTCCTCGTCATCGTCCGAGTCGTCGATGTTTGTTTTCTCAGCGCTGTTTAGAGTGTTTAGCGAGTCCTGGTTTTCGCGAGATAACGGGTCGACTTTTGCCGCTTTGTTTCTGATAACGTAGGTCCTATTTATCGAGGTACCGTTCAACGAACTGTTATCTGCGAAAGCTGATTCTTCGGCTTGCGTAACTTTTATTTGCAATCGGCTCTTTGTTCTTTCGATAGGAGCGTATTTTCTCGCTTCGTACCTCGACACCATTCTTTCGTTGAACTCAAATTCGTCCGTAGTTGAATTTCCTTCTTCCACACTTGATAATCCTGTGATATCTGACATCGCTGGCATCGATACCTTGTCGATACTCTCAGCTTCCTTATTTTTATCAGCCTCTTCTCGGATCTGTTGCCAAGTAATGAATTGTCGTCTTAGCTCCGGCATTGTCACCTGCTCTTCCACTTTTTCCACGATTTCCTCTTTGGCTTTGACTTTACGGTGTCCGCGAATTTTCAGTTTTAGCCGTTTCTTCGACTTGCGCTCAATGACTTCTGAAGTCTCGGGAAGGGCTAGTAAAGGATCAGCGGATTCCTTTTGCAGGAAATGCGAAATGAGTCGCGCGGAGGACTTTTTCGACGAGCTGGATGATAGACAGTTCTTCGCTTGCAGGATTTTCGAGGGGAGTACTTCGGAGAGGAGAAGAAGTCGTCGCGAGGAGAACAGTGGTTTGACTGCAGGAGGGTTCAGGGAGTCCTGGGAGTCGGAAGAGAATCTGGGAAGGAAAAGAAAGGATTTGGTAGGAAACTGTGGATATAGGAATAGTGTGCATTGTTGGTTATGCAATAAAATTAAAATAATAGTTCAAATTGTTCTAACAAAGGGATAAGAAAAATTAATTCTCAAGTATTTTCATTGGACAACGAACTTTAGATTTCTACAAGTTTGCCTTGCTCTAGATGGTATGGTGATAACCTGATAATTGAACATATAACGTCACGAGCTATACAACTCTTTGAACTAAGTCTGAAACAAAGTTTTATACTCTCTTGTTCCACTTTAATGATGCTATATATACTCCTCATGGAAACATTGACGTGTTTATTTTAAACTTTCATCTACTACCTTAAGTTTCTTCATATTATCAGAAATTAAAATTGTTTATATAAAAAAAAATACGTTATTACTTATTTTTATAATTTTATTCTAAATTTAATACTCAAAAATAAGTAAAAAAAAATGAACTATACGTATTTTTAAAATAAAAGAACGTGTCTTTCCAAGTGAAATCTCAATTTAAATTTAGCCCCGCGAGCGAAGAAAACGAAAGCCATGATTTAGAGCAGATACAACGTCCTACGCTCTCAATACAAAGGGCAGAAATAGTATAGTACTATAGTAAGCTTATAGAAGCACTTAGGCAATTAGTGTTTCAACGACCGAGGAAAACTGCGGCATTGCTTCGGTTGTAAAAGGTTCGTTCTGCTTATAAATCAGAGTGTACGATAGTAGACTCGGGTGGAAAAAAGATAATGTTTTATTGTTGCTGTTTATATCTTACCTATTGGAACGGTCGATAGGTCGGGATTTGAGTGGCCCGTTGCTCGCGACCGGAGATTCCTTAGTCGTCTGACCAGGACGTTTCCTGAAAAAAATTATATAAATTGCAATATATCTACCTTTGACGTATCGATTATTAAGTTCTCTATATGATTTAATTATTTGAGCCTTCACAGATATAGATAAAAATAGAAATTCAATGACAAAGTAAAAGAGCAACAATTTGTTATAATCAATAACCATTACAACTCTCCTCAACTAAACCAATCATCATCATTAAATTTTATAATTTTGCGAGATCTTTCTTCATTATATTTCGCATTCTACAGCCTTGTCAACATCTTGCCAAAACACAACATTCAATTACCCCAAATTTATTAACTCCTTTTCCAAAATTACCGCATATCTCTTTCAACAAACCAAGAGAGAGAGGAGATATCCCCCAAATCCAGCATGTTACATCAATTACATCAAACGGTCAAAAGCCCGCCCGGAGCTAAAGGAACAAAAACTCGCAGAGAAGACTCATCGCGACTTCCGAGAAAGCTCGCAAGCAGTTGGCTAGCCGCCAGAGCTTTCGAACGGTGGGGCGAGACTTCAACGCGCGTATTTCACGAAAAAGCGACACGCAATGGGACGCGCGATATTTTGGCTTTCCAAGCCCTTGCTGTTTTCCTTTTCACGTGAGGAGAGTAAGAAAGTTTTCTCTCGCTGCTATACCGCGGAGCTTTTAATTGAGTCCGAGTTTGCCACGGTTGTGAAGGGTTTATTTGGGGAGCGGAAGAGACGGTTGTGAGAGAAAGGAGGAGAGGAAGAGGATGATTTGTTTTTGCAAGTGCAAGTGTAAGAGTGCAAGGAGCGGCTGACCTCGTTTGTCGAGGTTTGTTTGGGTTACCGCAGAACTGAGAGATTGGGTAATTGCGGTGGTTTATGGTTATTGCAGCTGAGAAGATTTGTTGCCGGTGGTGTTCCTCGATAAGATCGTGGAACGAGATAACATCCATTGGAGACGAGAGTGAGGTGGTATTCGTGAAATCTAAGTGTAAGGTTGACAAAAATGTGAATATAAAAAGACATTTTAAACGTATAGAGAAAAAAAAATAGAAAAAGATATGGGCTTGAAGCTCGGGACGGGCTGCCTTTGTCAGGTATACGTTTTACAGCTCATTTCCGTCACTTCTGCACATGCTACACATGTCTCAGCATAAACGACAAACACACTCCAGTGGAAATAGGACTGTTTAGGAGGCTATTTTTAGATCGTCAACACAGCGCGCGTCGACGAGAATAAAAGGAGGCACAAAAACTAGTTCTCACTGGCCTCAGAGACATTTGATCTGATTTTACTGTTCCACTAAAGTAATATTATTATTCCTAATATTTAAATTATTTAAAAAAAAAAAAATATTAACGAAAAAAGCTACACCAACGAAAAAAAAACTGTCAACTTACAGCATCGGCAGCTTCGGACTGCACATCTCCGCGCTCTTCACCTTCTCCGTGACATCCTTCATCGGCGACCTCGCCATCATCGGCGACTGTGTCTTGTGCGCTGCTCCCGGCGAGTATTTTTCTCTATTGGTCGGTTTTCTGTTCTTCAACGCGGGCGCCCTATACTTCATGCGCGCGTCGAGCCTCTCTTTCGCCACGTTGTTGCTCGTTTGTGGACTAGCTGGTAACCGGGTAGCGCGTTCTCTGCAGAAAGCCACGTGACGGTCGTACGACTTGACACCGAACTGTCGCTGACAGGTAGGACACTGGCCCTTCTCGTTGGCACGGGTCGGTGGACCATGGACTAAGGATAACGTCGACGGTCGCTGCTGCGCTGCTGCTGGGTGAGAGCCACTCGAGTGGGTCGAGGGGGACGAGTGATGTGCGTTGCTGTGGTGGTTGTGGTGGTGCTGCTGATGCTGCGACGGAGCGGGGACCTTGAGTTCATAGCGTGAGAAAAGTGGCTTTTGGTTATAAGTGGTAAAGTGGGGGAGTTGATTGTTGATGGTGAATATTGTGCGAAAGCTTATGTTAGGTTGATAATAATTCGCGTGGTTGTTTTTGCGTTTTTGAATGTATCGATTGATTAGGTGTATTATTGAGGACGGCAAAATTTAATTAAACATTACGGCGATTGGTTCTATAACGGTACAGGGGTTAATTAATTCATTACTGTATATCACTAAGTGATTGCTTTAATAATATTGACTCTATGGGTAACGTTTTAATGATTGGCAAAAGTTGACTTCAACACCTTCTTAAAATAGATTTATTGGTTTGTTATGAGCGAGAATGATTTTATTTCAACAAGGCGAAACAAGCTAATGATATTCTAATCTCAAGTGTGGATTCAAGTATATAACGCTTTGATGCCCGTTTATCTCCTTAGGCTCTTCTTAGTTACTTAAAGTCTTAGGTAACCTGCTATTATAGGCCGCGTGTGTGCACAGAATTAGACAAGTTTATTAAAACGAAAATAAAGAAGTGGTGAGATTTTTTTCGTAACAGTGTATCTATAGTTTCCACAAGCTTCCGCACAATTTTCATTTGAAAATATAATTAAAATATTAATTTTTTTGATTCTATCATTTGATCATTTATGTAAAGAATATTTTAAAATATTGCTTGGAATAAAACCAACTAGGTTTACAGAAACTATAAGTATAGAAACAGCTGTAACAGTACAACTTTCTTGCGAAGCTTGCAAGCAATGCTATTGTTCTTTATCGATTGAACCATGTCAATGCATTAGTGAAATACGCAGAAAAAAGGAAACAAACATAGTACACGCACATATCTCCATGGGTGATCCGGTACTGTACAGTTAAACCAAACTCATTCGTTTAAAATTTACTATATATATTTTAATATATAGAACTCGCAACTTTCTAATTTTCACAAAATATATATATTAAATTCCTGCATAAATTATACTCCTGCTATCTTAATGCATCCGCCTATGCATAAAAATTCTCCATGATTTTTCCCCAATCAACTCTAAATCAATAAAAACCAAAGAAACAACTCACGCTATCACCGCGGGCTGCGCGTATAGCCCGGAGGAACTCGTCGCGCGTCTGCTTCCAGGCGTTGTTCGGTTTCTTTCCCCCGGCAATCCTGTCGTCCGCGTGCCCTCCGGATTTCCGTCCGCAACTGGCTCCCGGCGCCGAGGTCGACGATGACGCTGAAAGCTCCGGCTGCTGGTGCTGCTGTTGCTTGGGTAGAAACTCGGCGAGTTCGGTGCCCTTGATGCGCTGCTTTGCCGAGTCGAAGGGTTTGCGCTTGCGCGCCGCTGTGCGCTCGCAGATGCGCACGTGCTTGTCGAGCGAGCGCGGGTTGAACTTGCGACCGCAGACCGCGCACGGCTCCAGGACTTCCGGCTGCGCATCTGTGGGAAAAGCGTATATATTGAGTTGATGAGAGTGGGAGGTACTGTAGTGCGGTTAGAGAGGGGCGGAGTCATGGCTATTCGCGGCTGGGTAATAAGGTTTTATATAAGGATGTGATGGTGAGTATTTTTGGGGTGGGTCAAGATTGAGATGTGTTGCGGGTTATTTAGATGTAGGGTAAGTGGAAGCGATTCTTTATTTTGTGGGTTGGGAAATTGGTCGGGATAATATTACAATGAATCTGTTTGTTTGGTATAATTTGGTTTATATAATGGAATGAAATCTCTAAATGTTATTTCTTAACGTAAATATAATTCTGAAGGGTGGTTTTAAATTTTTTATCGAAAATCTAAGAGAATTTAGTTTTATTGTAGAAACGTATTATGAAAAATTTTTAGCCACTACAAAGATATGCAATTTATTACTTGAATAAATCTTGGAAAAAAATCAATATTCAGTAGTCTCTTAGAATCCAAGTTATAAATATATCAACTAACAGCAAGTAGCAACCATAAATTTACAACGTTTCTTTTTTTCTGTCAAAATTGATGGTTTATATGAAATCAAAATAGATCGCACAAACTGCACGTGTCAAGTAAGCATATATACGCGCACAAGATCTGATATACGTCGATTTTTTTATTTTCATTTTTCGAGGGTCTATGACACGCGCGACTGCAGTACGTGAATGGCAACGATTGTGCATTATGTAACAGCCGGCCGGCGATAACCGCGCCGTGCATCGAGATCGAGATACGAAGTCAGCGTGCGTTACCGTGAATGATTGATTAGAGAGTTTATGTCTGCTAGCAGAGTGGTTTGTTGTACTCGGCCTCCCATTAAAATTTTACTAGTAGGTAATAGCCGCGGTACTGTCAAAGCGTCTTTTATTTGCGGAAATTTAAATGCTTCTCATAAATTATCTAATGCATTCTAATCGGTTATTTTACCGCGCGCTTTGTTAATTATTTCATGAATAATAATGGTGGATTGTGTTTGTGATCACAGGGGTTTCTTTAATCAAAACGTGACGGTTATTTATATCGTATATAGGAATTCCAATGGGACGAAAAATATATTTGTCACATTTTTGAAAGCTAAATAATTATCAAAGATTAAAACATCCATAAAAAATTTGAAAACGCGCAAAAACTTGCAGTAAATTACGCGCCTCCCACTCGCTAATCTTTTCTAGATCATTTGGTTATTGACCCTCGCAACTTTGTTCATAAAAAGAAACAGTAATCAATCATACATTTGAAAAAAACAACGAAAAAAAAACCACAAAAATGCGAAAAAAACTATAATTACTATACCATTAGTATATCGCATGCACGGTACCCAAGCAACAGCTTACATACAAAAACCAATCACTCTTAATCCCCACTTCTAAACGTAAACAGCCTCTCTCAGTAAGCTCGTATATGCATATAAGTACTACACGCGATCCTCCCAGCAAAACTCCTTCGAGCGCAGCACGCGAAAATTCAAATGCACGCTCGCGTAATCTCCTTTTGCAACCCACACACACAGAAAGCCGGGGGAAATATTATTCCCGGTCACGCATGCGTCGTTCCTTCCACACATTTTATCGCGCGCATATTCGCGCGACAATCTCGCGGGGCGTGTGCTGCATTGTCATAATCGCGAACACCTGCGTTCCGCGCGACAGAGATTTTCTCTGACTCTTTCGTTTCGCGACTTATGTATATGGACTTTGAGAGTATGTAGCAGCGGGATAAGTGTGTGTATATATGCGCACACGCCCGCGCCCGACGACCACCGGGGAGTATAGCGCACGGAGGCCGCCCACGCGCTGGCGACTTTCCATTTTTGGTGCGGAGTGAGAGAGATGAGAGGGGAGAGAGAGAAAAAATGCGGCACCGGAGTACCTATATGAGAGTGTGTGTGTAACTGAACGCGTGAATGGAGCGCGAGTGTGTGTTTGGGTTTTGTAACGCCGCGATCGCGCGCACGTGTGTATATGCGGTGGGTAGAGAGTACTTCTACGAAGTTTGCGAGGTGTGAATGAAGTTAGGAAGTTGAGTTTTTTTAGGGGAAGTGAGAAGATTACTTTCTGTTTTGAGGTCAAAGTTCATCGTTCTTCTTCAATCTGTTATCACAGTACTATTATTATTTTTTCGTAAATTGTTTATAAATTTCATAAATTTCTACTATAATAATTGCATAATAAATGTTGCTTCAAAAGATAATTTTTTTCAGTAACCAATGAAGTCAAACGCGCAATTACGAAAGCCCCATTGAATCATCGACTTCTTAAATAAACGAATTGTTAAAAAATTAACGATGCATCGATTAATAATCTAGGCGCCAGGGGGGTCCCCGTGACCGATTCATATCCACTCAAAAATCCGTCACCAATAAGCTGTTCTTATGTATATTGACTCGCTAATTACGAATTTCGAAGGTGATAAGCCGGAAAATGCGGCAAAAATTAGTTATCGACAAATCTGTCTTAGATTTGTTAAGATGATGCATAATTTAAGCCACTCCATTCCTATGTGGCAATCGAATACATAATAGTATATTGTATACCAAGGGCGTAAAGTGGGCTTTTTTAGACCGAGTGCGGAGTTTGCAGTACGAGTCGAAGGCGAGTGCGTTTTGCGAGCAGAAGACGAGTACTATAACCACACGAGATCAAAAAGTCCACTTAGCCCTTGGTGCACACCATATTTTTTGTAACATAAGTATTGTTTATCGTGTTTTTTTTAATAAAAAATGCGAAAAACGTGCTTGTGTTACAAAAAATTTATATATAATTTATACAAAAAGGTTTTTACTTGGGTATATATACCCTTTCAACAACGTCTCGCGAAAAATCCTCAAACACGGGTTACCGATTAAAGCACGCGCATGCGCCCGACCGCGTAGGCGCATTAAACTCTCCTGCAGCATCCAGCCGCCAATTTTGCGTCTGAAAAAAGAAAGCGCGCTGCACCGACACGTGTATATTGTCCCCGAGATTTATTACCAACCGCTGCGCGACTCGCGAGCAACGAACCTTATCTGAAACAGTGAAAGCCACATCTCTTCCCCGTTCCTTTAAATCAAAACTATATATAAAGTGCGCGCGCGCGTTACACACTACACACAACCAAAACGTATACACACAACTTACATTAAACCCTCAATAAAATTTTTAACAAATAGACACGGATAGACGTACATGCATGCGCGCACATTTCACATAGACGATGTCGATTCGAATGTCTTAATCAAGGAGAAAGCTCCCTCTCTCTCTCTCTCTCTCTCTTTCGCGCCTACCGCGCAAAAATGAATGAAAAAAAGTGCAGCTGCATGCATCGCCTACTATGTAGAGAGAGAGAGAGAGAGAGAGAGAGAGAGAGAGAGAGAGAGAGAGAGAGAGAGAGAGAGAGAG
>UCWB01000771.1:0-20005 GCA_900474355.1 Torymus geranii | reverse complement strand
ACACAAAGATACACTGTCGAAAATTTGTCAAGAGCAATTTAACGCTCCTTAAAATCTCGTAACGTGTCTATTTAAAGTATTTCAAAAGCGCGCTCGGATTTCGCAACGAGCGCGCGCGCAGCACGAAAATAAAACAGTTTAATCATATTAATAGACTTTTTATGATCCTGAAATTGTATTTAAGTACCATCTATTAATAACTTAATTAGAACCTTCGCGTTCGCGCTCTCTTCTCCCTCACTCTCTCTCTCTCTCTCGCGAACGCAGAGTGTATAAAATTCAAGAGTATATTTTTATCGCAGCGGCTCTCTAGTATGCGCCGTATACGCAAATGGCTTTTTAATGCAAAACTAAAACAAATTGCTGTTTTACGAGAATATATATATTACACTTGCGCGTTGGCTCGCGGAAGGCGCTATAAATATCGCGAGCGCTTATTTTTTCCTCTAGATTTACATTGCGCACGCGGGCTTCTGATATAGCCCTTGATAAGAGCCTAGCTGTAGCGTCGCAGTAGGTGTTGCACTCAAAAATCTTCCGGCAAGGCCGTCGTTGTCCACTTCCTCAAAGTTTTCCGCGTTGATATGGATTTTCCTATTTTTAATTTTCCCGCCTCGCTTGCCTTATTAACATGTAGATTTTGAACAAAGCGATCCTCGCTCACAGGCCGCCCCGACGTTGTATAATAATACCTTCATTTTTATCTTTTCACATTATACGCGTGCAAAATGGAAATTTAGAAAACCGCGCGCCGAGAGATAATATAACGAGAACCGCAATATTATTTACGCAATACTTTGAGTAAAATCGTTGCACAACACTCTCTAAAAAAAAGTCCAACGATAAAAATCTTCAAATCACGCGCCGCGCCTAATTATAAGAGAAAAAAATCGTAAATTAATCCATCATTAAACCGCCAATTAAAACTCCTCGATTTCCATCGGTATATCATACGAAAAACTCTCACCGCTAAATCGCGCCAGATCGTATAATTATACACGGAGCCCTATATAAACTATTCACTTTCGAGCTTTCATTAGTGGGCTAGCTATATATATTGCTCGCTCGCGCCAAGGGCTTCCGGCAATAAAGAGACGGCGCCCGCAAGGGTTTCGCAGAAAAAGAGAGAAAAGTGCGGCTTTCAGTTTTCACCACGCGCAAGGGCTTCGGGCCGCGAAGTACTGCGGCTTTCAGAGCTTTGCGGAAACAGCCGTGTCATGTGCACGCGGGTTCGATAGTTTATTTGTTGATGATCGGTTTCTATATAGTTGTGTGTAATGTGTGACTTATGTGACAGTACAGAGTGTACTATTGTTTGTGCGTGCGGTTTTAAGAAGCTTTATTCTTCGCGGGTAATTTTTGAGCGAAACGTTGTTATACGTGTAAAATAAGGTTTTGTATAATGTAATATTGTGTAGGCAATTATGTGAATAAATATTGATTATTCATATCCTTATGTATTTGCATTAATTTACCTATTCTATTTCCTAATTATTTTTACTTTTAGATAAAAGGTAATACTAGTACAGATTTTCAGTCTATAAACGTATATAAATTTGTCACTGTTTTATTATAGAAAAATGCTTATTTGTTTAATTACTTTTGTTTATTTGTAACATCATTTATCAACACTTGAAAATGTCTCCAGTGCAGAATTGAGATTACATTACAATATTATTGTATATTATAAAATTAAAATTATAACATAATAAACAATAATTTGAGAGTAAAAAAATAAAAAATGTATATATTTAATAATATAAATTTCTGAAAAAGATACAATTTCATAAAAGTATGATCTCATGTGGGATCTCACGTCAAAACCTAGGAAAACGCTACAATTAAGTTTTGTTTTACCGTTTGGGGAGTTGCGAAGGTCATATTTCTTTTATAATTCCTTCGAAAATGTACGTACAATGCATTACTTATAAGTATGTACCTTTTTAACAATAATTTTTGTGAACAAAATTTGTATCTAAAAATCAACTTAAAATTCATTTTCTTTAATAATAAAAGGAATATAATCGTAAGAGCTGACGTGAGATCTCACGTGATTTTCTTTAGTAGGGTTGTTTTCCATTCGATAAGTACCTATACACGACTTATCGACGGTCATATATTATGTGCAATCCAAACGTAGATCCCTACCTTATCTGCACTTTGATTTAATTATTTTTTCGTATTTAACAAAAATCTTAGAAAGTACGCTTTGTCAGGTGCTCTGTAATGCATGTATTAAGAATTCATAAGTTGGATGGGATATTCTTAATACAATTACGGAGCATCTGACAACATGGGATGTCCTTAAGATTTTGCTTAAATGTGAAAATCTACGTTTGGATTTCATATGACCGCCGTGTTCTCAAGCTAGATTTTCTCGAAGTATCTGTATAACATGATTGTAACCTTTCTCGTATCATCAGTCTTTCTGACGTTATGAAAGTATTGTAACAAATTTATTTATCCTTTTTTATTAGAATAACGATTACAACGATTGTCAGGAACAAGACAAAAAATGACAATTAAAATTTTCAGCTTCAATTTAACTAAAGCTTCATTAAAGTATAGTAACAAGTATATTTATCCACTTTTATATTAGAATAACGATTATAATGAATAACTTGAATTTAAAGTATTTAATAAATACGTACTTTAAAAGGAGGAATAATCAACTACGTAAATTACTTGATAAATGATTTTTTATTTCATTTGACAATTTGATAATGCACAACTGTAGTAATGGACATGTAACAAAAATATAATTATGATAAGTGAACAATGACTTGTGTATGACCACATCACATGCATTACGAATGAGCCCATTAAGACTTGATTTAATTAATAATAAAAATGTCTTTTACGAAAATTATATTCAAGGTACGATCTTACTTTATCAGACGATGATTACTTATGTTCATGTACAATTCAACTCTCACTTTTTCAAAATTATAAAAATTAAATTTCTCGAATTTAAAGTTTTGTTCTATTTAAATACTCTATAAGTATATAAATCTCATCTATAATTTTATTTGTAAATTAATTTTCAGGAACAATATTCTAGTGGTTGTCATATAAATTATCTAAATAATACAAGTATAAAAGAATGCATCTAAAAGTATATCTTATATATGCTATTTTCATTTTGTCATATTAAACTCGATAAAGCAAATTTTCAAAAACAAGTTTATCTTGTAAAACACTAAAAACAGTTTGCCCTGAAAACCAATTGATTCTATACATAGATAAAATAATGTATATTGTATATCTACATTTGCTATTTTCGTAAAAAAAATAATTTTACGACCTTAAAAAAAATAAAGATAAGACTATCTTTGCCATCTAACATTTACAGTCTTTTACACGTAAAATTAAATTAAACTTACTAGAGAATTGCATTCTTATTTCACAAATTTTTTATGATAATCTGGTAGAGGGTCTTTATAATCACTGAAATGAAATAAGCTTGCACTATTATTTTGTAAATATTGTAAGAAATGGTGAAAATGTTTCAACAGAAGTTGAATGCTTTTCTCATCGAATAAAGTGTAGGACAACATATCTCCAAGTTTCACTGAAAATAAATAAAAAATATTATTTTAGCGATATTTTATTTCTAGTATAATTTAATTTCCAAATTCACTATACTAATATATAATTTAATATATACCAAATAACCGTAGCAAATGATAAGGTCCATATAAACTACTTGGTAAAACGTCAGAGTCTTCTGGAACCATTTCTTCAAACTGTGGTCTTTCCCAACCGTACAAAAGTTGTAAATTTATTGATACATTAAAATATTCTCGAATTCCTTTTGTTACTTCTACAGCACTTTCTCTATATAATAAGAAACATTGATGAATAATCATTTGAAATTTTATCAACTGTATTACTCATGAGTAAAGAAGGTAGTTTCTTTTGTTTTGTTATGACATCACATTCCTCTATAAGATGATTCTTGAGATCATCAGGTATGGTAATGTGAATTTCCGTCTTGATAGTATACTCCTCTGTGTCATCCGAAGGCTCCGGTCGCCTACACACACAAAAATAAAATATAAACAAATGTTTTATCATTCTGCATTACCAATATAGAGGTAACACATAAATGAAAGCAATACAAACCCTCGTTTTTTGCGTGGTGCCTCCAGTGGTGAGTCGCTTGAAGACGTTGGTGTAAGTGCACTTCCAGATTTACTGGCCCGACTAGGTGTTCTCTCTAGAAGAGCCACAGGAGTACTTGCTCTGCTGTCACTATCTTTCTCTTTATCCCTGCTACCTTCACTTCTTCTTCCTTGAACTTTTGATGTACCAGCACTTTTTCTATTCTGCTTAATGCTTGCCTGCTCGTGGACTTTTTGAACTTCTTTTTGTTTCTGAACATTAACGTCATTGAATTTGAGTACTCGATCCTCGGGTACCCATTCGTCCCAACTATAACAATTTTATAAATTATAAATTATTCACATACATGTATTAGAAAATAAAATATTTTCATCACAATATTGTATATAAAAAGTATTTCAGTAAAATTTAAAACATTATTTTGCAAATGTTAAACAATAACTATTTTCAAGTCAAATTTTGATTAGTTCTAACACTTCAAATTTTAGCTTTGTACTAGATGGCAAGATTCTAGAATTTTCAGTCCCACTCCTTGCATTTCTAGCATTCTATAATTAAAACAACACCTATATTGTGAATCTTATTGATTTAACATACTTCTTGTTCCAACCAGCGTAGTGAATGTAATACTTTATTTGCTTCTCATCCTTAGAAAAGGAAGACTTCAGACATTTGGCTTCATATATAAGAGGACCATGGAAACACAAGACTTTTTCACCTGCAACAGATAAATTTCCTTAATTTCTGAGAAAATCATAAATCGACGCTACACGTATGCCATTGACAACAAAGCGCTCGCCGGTTTATTTACAAAATATTGAATCGCAAAAATAACCTTAGTCCCGACATAAAAACAACTGTAATGAATCAAAGAAACACTAGGTCTAAGAATATCGACTCATACCTTCTTGAAATTTACATTTCGGGGGCATTTTCCAGGGCAATTGTGATGGTTTCGCAACGGCGCTCCAGTGCCAAACAAGTCGCGAGGTTAGCTACTCCGCCGACGGACATCTGGCATCGGCATCGCCTTTCGCGCCAGTTTCCCGTACTTATGATGTGTCCCTCTCGAGCAGCACGCGTTACACCTAAGCTGAGAGCCGACGTCGTTGATTGTCGTGCCGTTCACCTGAGAACCCGAACTACTTATTAGTGTATATCAATTACCGTCCAAGCCACACGCCGTCAGTGTGCACGCGCGCGCGTAAACACACGACGCGCGTTGCGAAATCCGCGAGCGGAGCGGAAATGATAGGATATAGCATATAAGTATATATATCTATCTGTGTGTATGTATATATAGCACAGTCACACATTAAAATAATATAGAAAATTATTGTTTAAACGGCCGCTGAAGTTTAAACAATTCGTTCGGAATGATAAGCGCTCGGAATTATCGTTGTTTACGCGAGCGCGGATATAATTTGACGAGTAAATTGTGCAAACAATAAGTAGATAAGGTATACCTTCGTCGTATATTTACAGTTTTAGCAACCGCGACCGCGACGCTTTTGCAGAAAAAAAAAATAAAAGGCAAAGTGAAAGGCTTGTCGCGCAAAGTAACATTAGTTGCTCGGCCAATCGTAGGTTTCAAACCGACTAGAGATTGAAGCGGATTATTTGTCCGGTGTGTCTTTCGAGCGCGATTGGTCAGAACTCACGATGTCTATTTTAAAGTATGGAATCGATTAAGTACCGGGACGTCATTAATATACTCCAAAATCCGGCGAAAGAATCAATCAATCGTAGCCAATTGACCGCAGTTGATAAGTTAGGTTAAGCAGATTGCTGAAAATCGGAGCAAACTCCGAAATCGCAGACGAAAAAGCTCCGAATTCCGTCCTATTTTCATCGTTAATGACAGTCACAGCTGTCAAACGGCCGACCTAGCCCAACCTCGGGTACATCGGATTATATTATTTTGCTCGGCGCACCCACACACATATCGGAGCATAGTCCAGAGTCCTACATATACAAGCAAAACCCGATCAGCAGTGCGAAAGCGAACCACTATCACCGCCTCGACGACGGCGCAGTCGCGATTGTGATTCATAGCCGCGCTCGTGTGTGTCTGTATGTCCTGTGTCAGCACTGCAGGATAGGCGCTTTTTCCCGCAGAGAGCTTCGGCCCGTTGAGAATAACGTTCTTTCTCCGGCAGTGAAGACTGAAGAACGAGGCTTTATACAGAGCCGATAATGTGAGAGAGAGGAAGAAGAAAATGCATCAATCACCATCATCATCAGCGGCACAGTAGTGCTCGAGAATCACGCGAGGTGTCGGTGATTCCTCCTCTGCCTATCCCGAGTGCCTCTACGTGTGTGCGTGCGCGAGTGTTTGTGCGTTTCCCCCTTTGTCCCTCGTCATCCGCGCTTGCGGAGGGGGGCGAGACGAAAGAGAGAAAGAATCGGGTGCGGAACGACATCGTCGTCGTCGGCTAGGAGGAAGCTAGAGGAGAGGAGAAGAGAGGACAGGCGGCTGTAGTAACACAGCCATGGGGGACGGCAAGGAGAGCGAGCGCCAACCGCTGCTAAAGAACGAGAATGTCAACTACAGCAGCAGTGAGGTGGCAGGTATGTACGAGAGCGCCGTTGTGTTTCTTCCTATAGCTCTTTAAACCACTGTGCGTGTGTATGCGCAGCGATGTCTTTGTTTGTTTCCTATTTGTTTGTTTATACATGCACTAAGGATGGATGGGTTTAAGGAGCTGGTAATCATAAGAGCGAAGACATAGGATCTTGGGTGTGTGTCGATTGTCAGGGACTGGTGCGTACCAGTAAACTTGTCACCAGGGTATAATGCACCAAGCGTTTGACTTCGTTGAGGCCATGAAATCTGTTAATGGGCCAATTTATATGATAGCTGATTGTTGGGGTCAGATAGAATGAGACGTTTGATGATGAGTTGAGCTTACAAAATGGTGCTGTGAATGTTGAGCTATACTATTTTGTATGAATAGGTGTTCTATTAGAATGTAAATTTGCTGTAAATTCTTTTCTAAATCTAATCTGAATCAACTAATTATAACAAAATCTTGCCTAAATCACACTTTTACCTTTAAAATTTCTAATCATTAACTAGAATGTAGTTATATAGTCAGACTTTGTGCGAGTTCATAATAAAAGGATGAGATTAGCTTTTTCATATGTGACAAGTCAGCTTATTTCTTTTTGTCTGATTCATGAAGAATCATAAGCAACCCAGATAAGCTGCATGGAGTAATTGGCTTTGAAAACAGGCATAACATTACATACAGAACACAAACAAAATGAAAATATTTTGTGTAATACATAATGTACTAAAATTTCAATGTCTAAAAAATTATAATTTAATAATATGTTGTTATTATTATAATTTGCAGAATTAAAAATCTAATTGTTTATTATTAATCTTTGGATTCTTTAATCTTTATATCTGAAGTTACATGATATGATTTTTATATCTTGATGTTGTATTAAAGTTTAATTATTTTAATACACTGAATTACTTTATAATTTACTTTATTCAAATCATAAAATTTATTTATTAAGAAGTAATTGTGCAAACTTTAATGTTGATCATTGAGTTTCATTACATATAGGTTTCATATATAGTTTCAGTATATTCTTTGTTTCTATATATATTCATTCTATACTATTCACATGACATAAGATCCAAGAAAAAGGAAGTAGACAATCTTTTGTATCACATTATCATATAAGTCTTTACACACTGATATTTATTATTTGAATACGTGCACTAAGTTTTAGACATTTAAAGGATCATTTTGCAAGTAGATAATAATTTATCACATTAACAGAGTTGTATACACATCAATGACTATTACATATTTTTAATCAACATAAGAGATTGACCATCAATTAGTCATTATCATTTCTAGACATGATTATATGTTTCAGTTATTCTTTAGCTTAAAATCATATCCTTTTCCTATCCATTGCAACAATACAACTATTAATTTGTCTTATAGATAAGTAGCTTGAAGATAGGATAATAAAGTAAAATTTTCTTGTAGATAATATTGCCTAAAACATTATTTAATATTTGTTAATAATCTTGTGTTCTTCTTTACATACCATTATTAATCACATTTTAAGATAAAAAATATTTATAAATTTTAACTATTATACTTGATTCATTTTTGGAAGAATATAGCATACCAACAAAAACATATATTTGATTCAAACATAATTATCTTATAATCATAAGAGTATTTTAATTAACTAAAGTGATAATACAAAAACATTAAAGGAAAATGTTCAAGGTTTTAATTTCATTTATGTTTGCTTGAATGGGATAAAATATATACCATAAATTTATATTTATTCTTGTATATAAGATTAATGTTATATTTATCATTTCCTTTAATATTTTTATTATTATTGTGACCTTATTTCTGTGTACTATTCAATTGTCTCAACATGTTAGCATATAAAGACCACCATTCTAAGATCATGTACTAAATTTATTCATAATGTTCATTTAAATCTTTATATAAATAAAAAGTGAAATTAATTTAATAATTTATATTCACTAGATACCCTTATAAAATATTTAATAAATTTTAATCAATTTTCAGGAGGTGAGATACTACAACAACAAGTAAATACTGTTGCTCCAATTGGTCCTGATGAGTTGCCACCATCATACCAAGCTAGTCAGGGGCAGGGCCTGCATATGGTCACCTGCCGAGTATGCCAGGCAATGATTGATATTTCTGGTAAAAGGGATCAACATGTCGTCAAGTGTGCTCAATGTAATGAAGCTACTGTAAGTAGATTTGAAAATTATAATAAATTTAACAAGTTTTACATTTATTTTTTTTTATTTATAAAAATGCATTAACTTTTACTGCTATTAAGAAAAAGTAAATGTATTTCAAGTACTAAAATCAATTAATTTTTGGATAAATTATTATTATCATAACTTTGCTTCTCAGCCTATCAAAAATGCTCCTCCTGGGAAGAAATATGTACGTTGCCCATGCAACTGTTTGCTCATATGTAAGAGTTCGTCACAAAGAATTGCCTGCCCCAGGCCTAATTGTAAAAGAATCATTAATCTGGCACCAAGTCCTGTAACACCTCCAGTTCTATCAATGCCTGGAATGTGTAGAGTCTGCTGTGCTCATTGCCATGATACTTTCTTGGTAAGTATAGAGAAACATTTAAAGATGAATAATTTAATTGACATGTATAAATGTATTAGCATGTTATAATATTAGTATAATGACATAATACTTAATATTTCAGTTTAACACGTTAAATAATGCCTTGGCACGCTGTCCACATTGTCGAAAAGTATCATCTGTTGGACCGGATTTCGCACGGGGACGTGGAATCCTTTTTATTATTCTTGGAGTAATTTTTCTAGTTCTTGGAATTGCTGTTACAGTAAGTATAATTTAATAAAAATACAAGTTGTTTTATCAAGCTTTGAAAAGAAAGTTTAATTTGTTTATTCATATTTATTATTAAATATTTATGTGATTAAAATTTATTGAAAAATATTAGAAATTATAATAATATTAGAAAGTAATTTTTAAGTAAAATATTTGAAAATTATTTTTGATGATATTATAAAGCCTCTTTATAGAAGTTTAGATAAAACTACCAAATGCATGAAATATCTGTGTTTTCCCGAATAAGATAGTGTCAACAAACAAAAATAGAAGAAGGGGAAACTGATAATATACATGCTAAATGAAGAAAAGGAATACACATGTTACTATTGAGTCATTGCTATATAAGATCACGCTTTTTATTGCCATTTTTTCAACTTTACTATTTGATCTTGAATTCTCTTCCTAATGTTATTTTATAATTTTATAATTATATAACATAACTTGGAATTATTGTTATCTTAACAATTTGTAAAAACTAATTTTCTACAAATATTTATAAATTTGTTTAATTTTTATTTAAGGTTGGAACATATACACTTGTGAAAGCTAATGGAGGAATGTATGTTGCTTATGTTGGTGAGTGGAATATTAATATTTATTTGTTCCTATTTCATAAATTTATTTCAAATGAGAAAAAATATAAAAATTTTAATTTTAAATGTTAATAAAAAATATTACATATACTATCTTATAAAAATGTGTGAACAATATAATTCGTCAGCTTTGAAAAAGAAGGTACAAAAACTGTACCAACTCAAGAGTGTTTTCTATCAAATTTATAGGTGTAAAGATGGATCTGAAATTAATAAACATAGTATTTAAAAAAAACGTACAAAATATACAAACTCAACTTAAACTATAAAAAAAAAATTCTTTTACGAATTCACTATTCAAATTTGAAAAGAGATAGTATCTAAAAACGTACAAAATATACAAACTCAATTTAAACTATAAAAAAAAATTCTTTTACGAATTAACTATTCAAATTTGAAAAGAGACATCTAATGTCTTACTCATGAGTTGGTATCTTCCTAAAGAAAATCTTGAGATGGTGCTTTTTCGACGTGGTCTCAGAATCGTTAACTTCTTGTATCAAACTGACGACATAAGTCCGTATCGGCGTAAAAGTTTTAAAAATATTTCACTATTTTCTATTAGAATGTTTAAATTAATTATTCTGTCTAAAATTAAATAATTTTTTCAGGTGCATTCCTTATAGGGCTTCTTTTCCTTGGAAGAAGTCTTTATTACTGTACAATGAAGATTAGTCTTATAGAGGGACCCATGTAGTTTTATTAGAAAAGTGGAAGGCTGTTACATCGCAAAATATCTTTTAATATTATAATTGCATAATCTATTTAGATAAGTTTACAATGAGTACGACTTGTTTAATTGAAGCTCTGTATGTAAAAACAATCATAGCAAGCAGGAAAGCATGCTATGCTAAAATGAATATTTAACGCTCATATGAGAAATTTCTTTATAATCAAAACTGATATTAACGCTTTTTTTAAATAATTAAATTAACTACTTTCTCAATTTTTAGATTTTTATAAGTTTTTAAATTTATTCATGAAATTTCTTTTTGAGAGACTAATTTAATACAAAAAACGTAAGCTTTCATTCCGACTGAAACGAATGGAAATCGGTACTAGACATTAAATTCCTTATCGATGTAACGTTAGATGATACTCGAAGTGTAAAGCGAGGCTACAATGAACAAAACAAAGCACACCTTGGAACTTTGCACCAGGCATGGAATATTATTGACGCATTGAAATGTACACTTTTTGTTTATCAATGCCATTATTGTAAATTTTAGAATGTTATCAATCATATTTAATTATTATTTATCAAAAGTTTAGTATTTATAAAATTTTATTTCTCTATTATTGTACATAAAAGGTTGATTTAATTAAGTGATTATGACAACTTCTTTTTTATTGATTATTTAAAATTTTGAAAATTTTGCTTGTACGTGAATGTACGTTTGCAAATTCCATGCCTAGGCATTATACGTATACAATTGAATACTTAACATGAAAAATATACTGCATGTTAACGTATGAACGGTCGGGAATGTTTAAAAAGAAGCAAAGAAGACTCTTCCACGTGATCGTGAAGCTGTGATGCGATCTTAGAAAGAGGACAGAGTTACACTGAAATTATGTAGCCAATAATTTTATTTATACGTCTAATACGTCTTATTAATTTAGAGTATTAAGAAAACGTTTACAGTAAAAATTATGAGAAAAATAAAAGTGTAATTTCTCTAATGATTATTTGTGATTGTAAATGTAACATTTTATTATTGCTTACTGTATAATGGAATTTCGAGTTTAAATCAAATTATGTACAAATATCGAAGATTAACGAAACAAAAAATTTAACATTTTTTGTATACGAATTATTTATAGAAATTATAGAAAATAAATTTTCACTTTTTTTCAAACTAGTTATTTTTTAATGTCTTAATTCATTTGGAACTATCGAAAAAATAGTTAATCGGAAACGGTGTGACATGCGTGTATTAAACTTCGAATTTCGAAATTAATTTAAATAACCTATCAATACTTCAAGTTCTATAAATTCCTATAATAACACAGATGTTTTAATAAATGTTTAACGTCAAATAACATAGTTAAGAAAGCAATAATTTTCACTGTTCGTGTTTTCTCGATTCTCGCGAGTTTTGAATTCTTAAAATAGGCTTTGTTATTATTCTGTAAAACATTCAAAGCTAACTCTGTTCTCTTGAATTTTATTCAAGAAACAGGTGTAATTTTCCGTTATTGCTAGCTTTTAAACATTACAAATGCATTTGTTTATAGCACATACAAAAAGGCTAATACTTTTGTCATAAAATTGAAACTAACCATTTATTCTTTGTAATATGTCTTTTGTCAGGCTAAATCTAATTTCACATAATTTTAAAGTAATATCTTTATTCACTCGCAGGCTAAGACGACATGACAGAAACAATAAGATTTTATATATATTAAAAGATAATACATAGCGGAATCGTTTGTTTGAATGAATGAAAGAAAGGCGAAGAAAAAAGGAAAAGGGGGGAAAACAAATATTTTGCACTTTACTTTGTATATAATCCGGAAAAAATGCAATGGGTCCTAAATAAGCGAAGAAACTTTTTCAAGTCTGACGATAAGAGTAATAATTTTAGGATCCTACCGATGAAGGTATACCGCATCGAGTATTTCAACGTGGTTTAATGTATAAAGTCTGTGCATTAACGAAATTTCGTTGAATATAAATAAAAATCAAATGCAACCCGACCACAGAATTATTTTACAACAATCTTATCATTCATTCCTCGTGTCATAAGTTTCTCCCGAAATTTACTTCGAACATTTTATTACTTTTAATATATACATTAATCAGTTGTAAAGTGATTCTGCAGTCATTTTGCATATCGATACTCAAATCTTGCATGAGTCGCTTTTTGGGACCATGCAAAATTGATTTTGTAAAATCTGTATTCGTCTGCATATAATCTGTAACGAAAATAAAAATTCTGAATTACAATTAATTGTTTCTGTTCCACTTAGTTTTACATCCATTGTGCATTATTTTTGTACAATCCTTTATTATATTAAGATATTCTGTGATTATACTATAGAATTATAACCTTATATTTTAAGGTAGAATAAAGTCTTAATTTTACTTATCTCGATAATATTTTATAATTAATTGGTCTCTGAGGAAGGAACGTAATTTATAAGAAATTCTATAAGAGTTAAATTACTTTTTAATTGTTTATTAAATTTTTTTATATATATAGACAAAGATGTTTTCTCAAAATAGTATCTGCATAAATGTATATATTTACATGATTTCAACGAAATATTTCGCTTTTACTAAAATATTACATAATGTAATTTAAACAAATATTTAATTATAACATAATTTTTTAATGCTATGAAATATATTTCTATAAGTACAATGTATAATACATTTGGTACAATTATGGTATAAGCATAAGAAATATATAAAAAATTTTGAGGTATTTGTACAAAAATTCTTGTATCAAGTTTATGTAGATATGTGCATCAAAGTACAAGTTTATTCTGGCAGTAATATTTTTCTTGAAAAACTCAGTATCAAAAATAAGTATCATATCAAGGCAAGAACTGTTTAGTCCTGTGATGACATTTTATGCTGAATTTAACACTTGATCTAAGATGATAATTATGTTTACATTACATTATCACATTGTTACACCTGACAATTTTCAAACAAGATAACATAAAAAAATTATTTTACAAAATAAAAATTGTTTTATAAATTAAATGTTACAACACTAACAAGTAAATCCACCGATTTACAGAAACTCATGTAATTCTTAATAATATATAAATTATTTTTAGAAAAAAAACCTCTACTTAGTAGAGAAATATGATAATACTTCTTGTTTACTTAATTCAATAATATGTATCTAACAAAACATGTAAATTACTTTATTGAAATTCAACATTTTCTCGTTCATTCACTTAAACTTAACAAAATTTACAGCTTTCATTCACTCCAAATCCTTCTACCTGACATCTACAAAATAGCAGTTTTATGTACAAAACATACTTAAGTAATTCTATATAATCTCCCTATAAGACGTATATGAGATTACAATTTTAAACGATTTCAGTAATGTAAAATAAATGAAATTCATGACGAAGAATATTTGTATAATAATATAAATTATACATGTCAAACTTGTCATCAAAACATGTTTTGATATGAAAAGCAGTAACTTTTTAGTTTATAATAATATTGTTTGCTTAAACAAAAAATTTGATGTTAGGTTTTTTTATTCTTCTAGTTATTTATCCGTGCATTGCATGCACAATTTCTTTCGTGTAACATTTCCTTAAAATTATACGACTTGGAATTATAGGCATTGAATGCTGGATGTAGCGTAAATGACCCAATTACTACACTACACAGATTTTAATAAAAAAAAAAAGATGCTAATGTTCACATAGCTAACCATTCTTTGATTTTCTCATGAAATGTAATGCTAGTAGTAAGGTCATTCACCCAATTTTGCGTATCCTCGAATACGCATTTACGACTCGCCGTGTTTCGCAACATAAGCGTCCCGCGCCACTTTGCAGAGCTGCTCGTACATGGCGCGGCCGGTCTCCTTCACCAACGACGTGAACTGGCCATGCGAATTTTGCAACAGAATATGCGGATGATCGTATTCCTGGAAATAAGAAGAATCACCAATTTGTTTCATCTCACATTGCTAAAAATAGAATCGTTTCCAACAAAAATAACACTCACCACCAGACGACCTCTGTCCATTACGAGCACTTTGTCGCTGTCCATAATCGTGTTGAGCCGATGGGCGACGGTGAGAACAGTGCAGGGCGCGAACTTGGTGCGTATCGTACGTTGGATGAGCGCATCCGTCTGTGGATCGACGTTGGCTGTCGCTTCGTCCAGCATCAGCACCCTATTGTTGCGCAGGATAGCGCGTGCTAGGCAGATCAGCTGACGCTGACCGACACTGTAATTCGCGCCGCGGTCGAGCACACGATTCTCCAGACCGTTGCCAGTCGCGACCACCGAGTCCTTTAGTTCGACCTGAAACGAACGAGGTGGTATGAATACTTTTGGTTCGGTTTGTTTAATTGTGACATCGATAATGTATATAGTTATATAGCTTACTTCTTCCAAAACTTCCCACAGCAGTTTGTCCGAGAACTCGTTGAACGGATCTAAATTACGACGGAGAGTTCCGGAGAACAAGACTGGGTCTTGCGGGATGATGGAAATGTGCCTTCGCAAGTCTTCCAGTGCAATAGTTCCGGTGTCGATGCCATCGATTTCTATGACGCCTTCGACCTTGGCTAATCTGAACAGTGCAGAGATCAGAGATGATTTGCCGGCGCCTGTTCTTCCCACAATTCCCACCTACGATTGGTATAAACATTCGTTGAGTCTCTAATTAAATTTAATAATCAGAAGAAGATCATTCATGGAAAACACAAACCTTCTCGGTTGGCTTGATGATCAACGTGAGCCCCCTGAGTACTGGCGGATCATCCTCCGAGTACTTCATGTACACTTTCTTAAACTCTACAAGGCCATTGCTCGGCCAGTCTTTGGGCGTATCGACGAAGGTATCCTCCTCCACCTTCGCCTTCTTCTTCTTCTTCTTCAGCTGGTAGGCCTTGTCGCGCAGGTTCGGTTCGGCCGGCAGTTCCGTGTACTCGAGAACTCGCTCCACCGACATCATCTGGTTGGCCACCTCTGCGCCCTGGCGCATGCCCCACTGGATCATGCCCGTCATCGCCATCACCTGCGTGATCGCCAGACCGACCTGACCCCCGGAAAAGTCTGAAATAATTGATTGGTTAGTATGACTTTTTTTTAGCCTAGTTGTGAAACTGATCTTTGAGGGAGACTTACTATCTTTTAGTATTAGGAAGCTAAATGTTACTAGAGTGGTAAAGATGAAGCAGAATACGTCCAATGAGAAACCGAAGGCCGTGCTCGTCGCGATGAACATGTACCACGATGCGGTGTGCACGTCCTGGAATTTGTCGAATTCTTTCTTGAGGATATTCTGCGCCTGATACGCTCGTATCGTCGAGAGGCCGTTAAGCGTGGCGTTCAAATGAGTGAATACGGGAGATCGAGCTAAACAAAAAATTATACTGATATTAGAAAACAAAACCTTTTTGTAATAAAGTTGCAGGAAAACAAAGAAACACAAAACTCACTCATTCCCTCGAGCCTCTTGATGTTCTTACTGGTCTTCAAATAAACCCTCCTGATCCAGTAGAATATTGCGCCGATAAAGGCAATCGGCACAAGGAAAATGGGATTGACAGTGCAGGAGACAATAAGTGAACCGCACATCATGAGGATAATTTGACCCGCGTCGAGCATAGCCTTCGGCAGGAGCTCGTCTATCGCGCCCATATCCTTGGAGAATCTATTCAAGATCCTGCCACTGGGATTGGTATCGAAGAAGCGCATGCTCGCGCGTATGAGGGCGCCGAAGACGAGATCGTGGAGCCGCTGACTGCAGCGCAGGCAGACGTTGTAGAAGGTAAACGAGCGCACAATGCCAATTATGAAGATGGAGAAGACGATGACCGTGTAGATATAGATGTAGTAGTCGACCTGGAGAATTTTATCCTCGTCGATTATGGTGGCGCTCTTGTTCACCACCTCCGAGCCATTCAACTCGCGCTCGTGCATGTCTTTGTAATAGGCGCGCGATTCTTCCGCTGTTACTCTGTAATAAACAATAAATTCTTAGTTTGAATTTTACTCGAAGGTGCAGTTGTTTGTCTTTCGGATGCGACCGAGTACGTACAGGATTGGAATGAAGAAATCATTCAAACTGGCCATAAATTGCGTGAGCACGAACAGGAACATCAATACGATTGCCAGAAAGATGCTCGAGCCGATTCTAAAGTAATTCACCATAAGGCTTCCCTTGACTATACCACGGGACGTTCCCTCGATGAAGCCGGCTAATTGCTCGGGATCTTCTTCTTCTTCTTCATTGTCCGTGTCGCCACCGCTAATGTCGGGTGTTCGACTCTGTAACAATAATACCATATAAATAAGTTTTTGCAACAAAAAAGATCACTATCAAATCGTTTGAATAAAAACGTTTAAAAACTCACCCTCGTACTCGACGAAGAAAATTGCCGTCTAATGTGAGACTTCTCAATCGACGAGTCGTCAGTGGTCTCGCCCGCCTGGTCCTCGGCGATGAGACAGCTGTACTCCGGATGGGCAATGAGCAGATCATGGTAATCAGCGTACCGATGCATTTTCCCTTGATCCAGCAGGATAATCGAATCGGCGCCTTTGATATACTGAAGCTGATGCGTCGCCAAGATGCGTGTTTTGCCCTGCAAGTACCTCTGCAGGCATTCCTCGAACAAGTGCTTACCAACGTGAGCGTCAACCTGCAAATTAACAAACAAAAAAAATATCTCCATTAGTGTCGTCATTATTAAAAAAAAAAAGAAAAAAAAATCCTTGCTAATATCTATTTACTGCTTACCGCGCTCAGCGGGTCGTCCAACATATAAATATCCGCCTGTCTGTAGACAGCTCTGGCCAGGTTGATCCTCGCCTTCTGTCCACCCGACAGCGAGCTTCCTCTCTCACCCACGATCGTCTGGTCACCCTGAGGAAACTGCTTGAAGTCCTTCAGCAACGCGCACGCTTTCACTACCCTCTGGTACCTCTGCCTGTCGAACTCTTGGCCGAACAGAATATTCTGTCTGACGCTCGCGCCGAATACCCAGGCGTCCTGGCTAGCATAGCTAATGCCACCGCGCACGTGCACATTACCCTGCAGCAGGTTTACCTCGCCGAGGATTGTAGAGAGGAGTGAGGATTTGCCCGAGCCCACCATACCGATCACGATGTACAGCTTGCCCTTATCCACTTTCAGGTTGATATCCTCCAGAGTCGTCTCCGACGAGTGCATGTCCCACTTGGCGGTCACGTGGTTAAGGTTCACCGCCCAGGAATCGTCGCGGTCTTCTTTATGATTACTGCAAATGACGGTAGACATGTATTAATTAGTAAATTTGTATAAAGAATTTTTAAAAAAAATTTTTTTATTATTGCAATAAAAGTTTGCCAGTCAGTTGCTTCAATAACTGTTGACATTGCAGGCATCAATTAATCATTCATACCAAACATGTAAATTAAGGTCACGCGCAAACCTGCTTTCACGTTTTTACGACTTACTTTACATTGTTGAGAATTTTCGCATCCCCCTCAGCGCTTCTCAGCAGATCGCTGACGTTGATCACCATACTCTGCCTATTCTTATCATTTCTCCTCTCGTCCAAACCTACATCCTCGTCGATATATGGCAAATCCTGCCTGGAAGCCTTCGCCGAGTTCATCCTCGAGTCCGGGCTTAAGGTCCCATTACTCTTGGTCAACTGCCAGTCATTCGTAACATTGCCAGTCTGAAATTCCTCGAAGGTCAGAAAATTCTGTAGCCTCTTCACAGCCACCATACACTCAGCGATCTCGGCAAAGCCCCTCACGAACATCCCGGACATCGTGTGCGCGAGGATACCGAAGTACGAGGAGAAGACGAAGACTTTATCCGCCGAGAGACCCTGCCCAGTCAGCAGCATCGCCACGAGAGTCGAGTACAGGGCCATGCGCGTCGTGAAAAGGTTGAACGTCATGTAGATACCTCGGATGTAGGACGACTTCTTGACGACTTTCAATTCTAGCCGACGGGCGAGCTCTACCAGGGCGCAGAACGGTTTCTCCCACGCGTACATTTTGATCACCTGGACGCCCGAGATTATCTCGTCCATCAGCCGGACACGCTCGTCGGTTTTTATCGCAGTTTGAAGACGGAATTTGGAAGACAGTTTGCCAGTGTACGCTAGAATAAGGAATAAAAGGTAAAATTATAGATATACAATAGTAGTAATTAATAATACTTGGATTAAACCCTGAACTGTACCTTGGACGGGTACGACAATGAAGACGGCGATGATACCGATGACACCAGCATAGCCGGCCTCGTGGTACAGGAAGTAGGCGATAATGAGGGCGGAGAGTGGTGCCGACCACATGTGGTGGATGAAGATGGAGACGAGGTCGAAGCGGTTCACGTCGTTAGCTACGAGGTTCACGACCTTGCCTGGAGCTGTCTCACCCAGCGCGGTCTTGCTCAGACGTAGCGCCTGTGTTGGAATGCAAAGTTGCATAATTAAGTGTGAAGTATTTCATTATTAGTATTCCCTACCAAAAATAATCACGTCATTAATCACGGGAATATCGTGTGAAAAATTGTGTGATTTTCACGTGAAAAATCACGTGAGATTATCGACCAATTCATCACGCGATTTTCATGTGAAAATCGCGTAAAAATCGCATGATGCCGTCGTAATCACGGGCGTTGCCGCCGCCAGTTCTCTTTTGTATATCAGCGGTCGATCTTCTTAAAAGTGTTATAATTGTTATAATTATAACACTTTTAAGAGAACGGGTGTTGCCGCCCGTTCTCTTATGTATATTATGGGAAGAAAATGGGCTTCGCCCATTTTCTTCCTTAAATCAACGATAGATCCTCTTAAAAGTATTATAATTGAAGAAGGAAATGGGCAAAGCCGCAACGCCCGTTCTCTTGTGTATATTATGGGAAGAAAACGGGCGAAGCCCATTTTTTTCCTTAAATCAACGGGTGTTGCCGCCCGTTCTCTTAAAAGTGTTATAATTGATTTTCCAGTTTCTTCCTTAAATCAACGGTAGATCCTCTTAAAAGTGTTGCCGCCCGTTCTTTTGTGTATATTATGGGAAGAAAATGGGCTTTACTCATTTTCTTCCTTAAAACAGCCGTCAATCCTCTTAAGAGTGTTATAATTGAAATCGCGCGATTTTCACATGAAAATCACGTGAGGAATTGGTCGATAACCTCACGTGATTTTTCACGTGAAAATCACACAATT
>UCWB01000770.1:0-20057 GCA_900474355.1 Torymus geranii | reverse complement strand
CCCTATAGTTTCTTATGTAATGCACGTATTGAAATTGCATATATTAAAAGAGACAAGGAAATATTCTATTTAACCAAAAAATAATGTCAATAAAAAGTATACAAAAGTTTTTTTCGGAAAAGTTAGTGATCCAACATGTATTCAGAAATCATTACTATATTCTTTCATTCTTATTCGATACCAGTACGTTCAAACATCGTTAGACGCTTTTATTATTACATTTGTGTGGTCAATTGTGAAATTATCAAACTATTATATATACTACTTACAAATTTTAATAATGTTTGCACGAAAACTTGAAGAGTAGAGAATAAAATTGCTATTATATATACTACTTACAAATTTTAATAATGTTTGCACGAAAACGTGAAGAGTAGAGAATAAAATTGCGAAAGTAAATAATAAAAAGACATTCTTTACTTACTACTTTTTAGCATATTTTCTGTTCTAACTCAAGCTATATCATCATAGAAAAAATATCACAGGAAATATTTTCATTAATTTATAATGAATTCGTTGTTTATTGTTGTAACTTTTGGAATTTTATTCCAATTTAGTTCTTCACAGTTATACTATGGGACGTAAGTGTAAAAAATTCACATTTTCAAGATACGCTTTATAAAATAATGTTCTTACTCAAAATTATTAAGTTTCTTACCTTATTACATTAATTGAAATTTTATTTGTTTGACGAAGAACGCCTCATTATCCAACCGATCGTGTTTATATTAATACTGTGATCGATGATACTATAATAGAAATTCGCGATGCCATAAAAAGATTTGGATTTGATCCTATGAGAGTGCCAAACATTTCTGATTATGTTTTTCCGGTAAGTAAACTCAAGAAAATAATTATATGTTTGAATTTCTGTCATTCAATAACTATTGAGTATGCCAAGGTTCGTAGGATAAAATAAATTGGTTATATCTACTAACATCGATATGACATTGAATTGCGATAACTTTGACGCAACTTATGTATATTGTTCAATAAATAAATTTCATTTTCTTTTAAAGCTAACTTTAAGGTTGTTTACAAGTTAAGTACACAAATTTTGGATGCTTGCGAAAGGATATTCAATATTCTATCTAAATGAAAACCATCTTATCTAACATCTTATCTTACATTATATTATGCTAATTCCAATTTCTCCTATTCTCCGGTTCTCCGGCTTTATAGCTATCATACTTTTTTTTTAATGAACGAGCACTTTGAAGGGTTAACTACAGGGTTAAGTAAAAGGTTAAGTAATACGAGTTAAAAAAGGGTTAAAAAAGGGTAAAAATGGTTAAGTATCGAGGGTTCTAAAAAGGGGTTGAGAAAAGGCTTAAAAAAAGAAAAAGAGTTAAGAAAACGGTCAATTATAGGGAGCGTGCGAGATAAACCTTGCTAGTATATATTATATAAGTACGTACTTATTACACGTGTAATGAATTATTTTTTTCTTTCAATTGTTATTATGTTTAGGCAACCGTGAATCTGACGAGGGGTGTAATGCGTGGAGCTGCGGGAATGGAAAGAGATGGAGACTTCTTCCTCACATTCCACCCATACACAGTTCGTGTACATGCTCGAATTCGCTTTGCTGAACTTATCGGCAAATTCAATTACTCTATTTCCATCCCGTTTTATAGTGATCAAGGTGTTATGGATGCAAAAATACAGGATGTCAAAGCTAATATGACCCTCGATTATGTCCTAAGTGATGCTACCCTTATAAATCCACAATTGAATATTACTAATTTTGGGTAAATATATATGGATATTTATTAAATAGAATTCTACTTCGATTTTACATATGTCTTTGAAAATTGTAATTTTAAATCTTTTTTATCTTATATGTTTTTGCTATTTGTTTTTAACTACTTAATTGTATTTTATCAATGTTTCGTATAAAAATAGTTATTCTTATTCATACTATTCATATATCGTCGACTGAGAAGAAAAAGGTGCCAACTCGTTATTTCGCTAAGAAAAGTGCCAACTCAGCGGAGCACTAAGAAAAGTGCCAACTCAGCGGAGCGCTAAGAAAAGTCCTAACTCGACCGAGCGCAAAGAAAAGTTACAACTCGCGGGCTTTTTTTCATAGACGTTTTAGTTGAGAATAGCTATAGAGTTTGGCAAATTTGTTTCTGCTTTCTTTTGTTGTATATATATATATATGAGAAATGGTAAAAAAACTCTATAGATCCAAACACTATATATAGCTATTCCCAACTAAAACGTCTATAAAAAAAAGCCCGCGAGTTGTAACTTTTCTTAGCGCTCAGTCGAGTTAGGACTTTTCTTAGCGCTCTGCTGAGTTGGCACTTTTCTTAACGTTCCTCCGAGTTAGCACTTTTCTTAGGGCTCCACCGAGTTGGAACTTTTCTTAGCGAAATACCGAGTTAGCACCTTTTTCCTCCCAACCGACGATATCAAGTTATAGTTAATATTATGAAGTATTTTTTATGAATTGAAAGTAACTAAATGTTTAATTTTGCCAATATAAATTCAGAAAAATATCAATATCACGTCATGTTTTTTTGCAGAAAAATAGAAATAAAAATGACAAGTGAAGGTTCGTGGATTAATTGGCTGAAATCTATAATTGCAAATATAGTAATCCCTTACTATGAAATGCACATCATTGAAATAGCTGAGAAGACATCCTTACGAGTAGCACATAAAGTTTTAAAATACGTCAATAAGCATATGACACAGTACATTGCTGATGCACTTTTCAACATCATAATAAATAATTCTGGATAATGTTGTTTGAGTTTGAGAAGATATATCCCTGGTATAATAATTATGATATAATATTAAGAACTATTTTTATAGCCATTTTCAACTACCAGTTACCACTATATGATTCTTTTTCAAGACAAAGATAATTTTTAGCTACATATGGTAGTTAGAAAATTCATTCGTTGTAAAATTAAATTATTCAATATAGAAGAATGAAAATAAATTCCTATAATATTGAGAAATGTAGAAATAGAAACGAAATAAATTAAAAAATAGTATCCCAAAAAGACAAAGTTATCCAAACGTTTCAAATTTATGTAATCCGTTTTTTGCCTGTGCTCGTGCTTGCTAGCGATTTTTTGTGCATTCGTGACTTACTTATCGTAGCGTCGTGATGTCAATATACAGCTTACCAAGACAGCTTTGGTTTATTAAAATATTTTTTCACTTACTCTCGTATTGTATATTTTCTTCACCTCCATTTGGTAGACTTCTTAGACTAAACACTACAGCGTTTCTTAAAGTTATAGAAATAAAATAAGAAAAAATATGTAATTTATGCATGCTTCCGTGAATTGAAAACGAAAATAAAGGTTACCTATTTCGGTATAAATTAATTATCTTCATTTAAGACCGTACTTGTATGTGGGATTATCTCAACACACGCATATATTCGGATATTCGGAGTGTAGTATATACTATGTAATTATAACTATGTTAAAGTTCAATTTAAAATAAAACGAATTATGGACTACATACTTTATGCTTTAAATTTTAGCTCGTCTATTTATAGCTAAGGAAACAAGCTAAAAGTTTTATATCAGGAATATTAATCATTTTTTTTTATTATTTTGGTAAAAATAATAAAAATATGGTAGGTATTATTAATTTACTTATTTAAATATAATTTTCTGTAAAATATTTACTTGCGGTTTTCCGTTATAGATACTGCAATATGAATAAATATTATTGCAAGAAGAATGAGAAAAGCTTTCATACTTTTTAATAAGACAAAAAATATGTTTTTAAATTGACTGATTATTAATCAGTAATTAGCGTCTTATAATACTGAAATATTATAGTAATTTTAAAACATTTATTGACAACAAAATTATATACTTTATTAACACAAAATACTACTTAGAAGTAGCTAATTAAAATAATCTATTGTTACATAAAACTAAAAGATAAAGTATTCAACAGTGTACTAATATTGTACTTTACGTATAATTAACGTAACGTTATTCATATAGTGTTTTTGTTAAAATAAAACAGTTAATTGATTACAATAGTATTCACTTTATTCTAAAGAACGAACATTGAAACGGATAATTTAAAATTTCAGATAATTTCTTTAAAATAGAATGAAAATATTTCTTATTCTTCCACATAATATGTATAAATTTTATGATAGGTAAGTCATCAAATTAGTCTTATCAAAATCATTATTTAAAAATACCTTAAGTGATAAATGTATACTAATACCGGTATTCAATGAAAAATAAAGATTTGAATATGATCACTCTAAACAATCCTATAATCATTCTATTTTTGTTTATGAAGAAATTCAAGTCTATCTGTACTTTGCGAAGTTTTATCTAAAGTTTGTCGGAGAAAAACAATTTATTGACTTAGTAACTTAGTCCGAGTATAGTACATCTGTACATTATGTAACAAGGGACTAAAGTCGCTGCTTATTCCCGCGGGTGAGTTCACGCAGTTATCACCCAAGGGAATAATCGACTTTAGTCCTGTGTTGCATATAGTACTTTATTCCCATCTCCATTGTGGCCACTTTATAAATTTAAAAAGTTATTTTGTATTTACATGCTATCATTTTGTTAATTTTAACCAAATTCTACCAGGACTAAAATTTTTTATTCCCGCATTTGCGGGCACTCGTGTATCACTCGTGCTCAATAATCATCCTCGCTAGAAACTGTCCTCCCTAGTTGCATAATGTTACTATGTAATCGAAATACAATTTTAAAAATTAATCTGTATATATTTAAATATACTTTTACGTTTTTAGCGAATAATTATTTTTCTTTGCTAGGGTACGTAACAAAGACACAAATATTAATAAGATGATCGATATAAATATCAATACAATTCGTAGTATTATAAGACAAATTGGATATGATCCAATGACAGTGCCGAATATTACCGACTCTGTATCTGGGGTAAATAAAATGATGATCAAGCAGTTGCTTTTTTAACGTATTTAAAACAAATAATTAATACCTACTTTTCGGATGATAAGTTGAAAATCTATAAAATTAAAATTGTTATTCTAAAATGAATTTCTTAGGCGACCGTAAATCTTACGAATGGCTGCGTTTACGGAATTTCGACAGTGGAAAGAGATAAAAACATTACGGTGTCGTTTTCTGGTCCTACGGCACATATCAAAGCTTCAGTTCAGTTCAAAGAATTAAAAGCAAAGTTCAATTATTCAATCAAAACATTATTACTCTACACGGATACAGGAGTAATGGATGCGACTATTAAAAACGTTACAGCGCGAGTCAACATTGATTACCGATTAGACGAGTTCACGTTAACTAATCCAAAATTACAAATTGAAAGCTTTAAGTAAGTATTTTTTTAAATGTATAATATGGAGAATATTAATGATATATTTAATGCTCCAAAACTCAACATTGCATTTTAGAAGTATTGAAGTTTCAATGAAAAGTGAATCTTATGTTATCCTACTGCAAAATTTAGTCGCCAATAACGTGATTCCTTTTTATGAAAAAAAAGTTGTACAGATTTGTGAAAACACTGCTTTACAAGTTGTCAACAAAACTATTTATAATATCAATAACAATATGTCACAAGTTTTGGCTGACGGAGTTTTCATTTTAATATTAAAATCGTATAATTACTTTGCAAGTGATCAATGGTATTATAATGTGTGGCCATAGTAATATCTATATATATCTAATACATTAATAAAATAATATAATAATTATTGTAAATATTAAAGCTATGTACATACATACTATATCTTTATTACATTTCAAAATAAATGAAATTTTTTTATTTTATTTTAATGTGAATCATTTTTTATTACAAAATATGTCTTTTTATAAGTAATATATTTTGTTTGTAATATATGTCGCGGTGCGCTCGTTTGCACTCTTCACAACCGTGCCTAATTTTTTCCAAGGTCAACAAATGCTACAAGTATATAAGTAGGTCACATAATATTTTTATCCTCTTTAACCGAAGGATTCATATACATATTTTTTTTTCATATGACCGATTAATAAAATAAAAACTTCGTTTTAAAGCCGGCAAAAACGCGATATAGGGTTTAAAAGTAATACATAAATGTTCGTTTCAATATTTCAATCGAAAATCGTAATTCGTCACCCTGCTAAAAAATGTAGATTGAAAAGAATAATCAGAATCGATTAAAATTCAATCGATTTTGAGACTAATTCTTGATACTAATTTTCAGAATTCAATTCGATATTGATTTCGATTAAAATTGATAGAAATCGATTCAAAACAATCAAATTAACCATCAAACTTGAAAATCACTAGATTTTAAATTTGAATCGTATTTATGTAATCGATTTCTGTAAACTGTTATCGAAAGCAATCGAATTGAATTCTGAAAATTGGTATAAAAAATTAGTCTCAAAATCGATTGAATTTTAATCGATTCCAATTCTTTTCAATCTACGTTTTTTAGCAGGGTAATGCAATGTGACTATATATATGTAAAACACCCTTTGCGTGTGCCTTTTTCCGAATTAAGGTGTATAGTTCATCACACATACATAGCAATATATACAGCGATATTCGTAATGAATTTTTATTTGTTTTGTCTTTTATATTTGATACAACTAGAGCAAGTTTATTCGAATGATGGATGTCTTAAGAAGTGGAAAACATTTTTTTCATGCAAAATTACGTAGTATTGACGCTAATAACAACAATTATTTTGAAATTTCACTAACACGTCGCTTCTTTGCAAATTTTTGTTTTACATGCAATCGTATCGATCAAAGTCTCATTTTGTTCCTTATAAAATTTGAGAGTAGGTTCGCGGTAACGATATTGTTGTATAACCTATCTGAACGGCGCTTGATCTCATTGTTTATCAAAAGTTTACGAAATTCACATGAACAAACATTCGCTTTATTCCCTCATAAATATATATCCGATAACAATTTTCCTTTTTTTTTGTTTCAGGTGAGTTACCAATGCCATCAATACCACCTCCTACTATACGTAAGTCTATCTTTACCGGTCTAAATAATATATCTATATACGCCCAATCCACTCGAAATGACTTTAAATCGATATATATACCCGCAATACTTCATCGACTCATACATCATCCCCCCGTAAAAATTTTCCACCAAGCGTAACCAAAAAAGGTCTCTCCCCAATATCTTATAATACACTCGCGCATGCGAGGTCGATTAGTCGCTCTTACCTGTGCGAACCTCCAGGGTTCGACAATCAAATTCACCCGTTATATACATATACTTCGCGCTGTACCAGGCGAAAGAGACTCTCCGCAGTTCCGTTACGACACGTGTCGAGCGCTTTCCCGAGCGTTGACCTCCCCCATCTATATATACATACATCACGTGTACCAGGCGTACTCGATAGAATTCGCGCGCCCTTTATACATATATCCTGCGCGCGAACCCTTCGGTTGGGGGAAGCGCTGATTCGCACACGCGTGATATGTGCGTGCACACAAAGAAGCGCGAGGGAGCGAGCGAGAAACTATGGAAACGGGGTCAGTGGGTATATCGAGTGGCTCTCTCTCTCTCTCGTTTCCGCTTCGGAATCGTCCAAGGCCTTTGTTCTCTTTGTTGCACGCGCGCGCGTAGAGCAGAGCAAAGTAGAGAGAGAGAACCTCCTGCGTGCGTTTCGTCTTTCTAATTTGTTAATGGCCGCGGCGCACGCGTGCCCGCCTGGGGAATTAATTCGGGGGAGGCGAGGGGGTCGTTCTCTTTGTTACGAATCTATCAGAGCAAATCGCGTATCGATAGCTGTTGCATGCGGTTTGTTCTATGTGTTTGCCTTTGTGTCGTATTATATTATGTATACCTTTGTATATTAATCGGCCGTGTTTAATTATCTAAATGTTCACGTTGTCTAGAACATCTTAATTTACCACGTCGTACAAAAACAAAGCAAACAATAATTAACCGCTGCTGTATATTATATACCCTAATCACCGCGATTTCCCAACGCAATCACAGGCGAAATCGCGGCTCACCGCCTGCGTTGGTTAAAAAGAGAGTCACCCGCCCTATTATCAAAGTTTCTCCGAATGTAAATTACACACGGCTGTTTTTCCCGGGATTATATAGTATAGCGTGCGTCCGCGCGATTCTCGGTTCCCTTGCGGGCACTTTTTTAACTGAACCCGTCCACGCGAGATGCTAAATTTTCCGAAGAGAAGGTTATGCGCGCCGCATGAGCTTAATTTACCGCTCATTAAAGCTTTCATTGGAGGCTCCGTTTGCGCGCATTCCGGCTTTCGTGTCACCCCAGGGATAATTTGTCGTGCGCGCATGCCTGCGGTTTGCTCTTATTTCCCGCGGGCTAAGAATATATACGCGCGCGTACTTCCTCATTTTCGGGCTTCGGTCGCGGCGATGACGACTCTGTATGCGCGAAAGCGATGACGAGTGCGTGTATATAGTATGGATTGCTTCGGCGAAGTAGAGTTGGGTGTAATTTCGTGCGGGGATTTTGTTGATCTTTGTGCGGTTTCGATCTGTTTGTGTATGTAAGACGAAAATGGGTTGCTTGGGAGACGCAGTGGGATGCATACTTTCGTATATTTATCTAATTTGAAAAGTTTGACATTCTTGGTGGGGAGAAAACTCCAGTGCATTCATTGACGTTTAGTAAATGATATTGATGAAAAAACTTCAAGGCCCAGAAGCGAACATCAGTGCTCCGTTTTGTTATTATAACTCTTGGTTTTGTGTATTTTTTTGTTCGCCAGGCTGAAATTTTTAACCAACCCATATAAAAAAATACCGTTGAAAATTATTTTCAAAACCGAAATTTGAATTTATCGTTGCGAAAAACATGTCTCACGATACCAGCTGCTCGCACGCAAACTCCTTACCATCACAACATAATAAACATCATTCACACCGCATATAAAATACAACCAAAAAAAAAAGAAAAAAAAAACCGTCGACCATCAAGCGCCATATGGACATTCCATACTCTTCTTCTCCTCCAAAATACGATAAACACGCGAATTAGTCGTCCTCGGCTCGATGTAAAATTCATACATCGTCCGGTCCCACACGTAAATATACATATAAATAAATTAATAGGCTGCAGTTTTGACATTCGTTGCGAGTGTGCAGCAATATACTAACTAACGCTCCTTTGTGTCTCACCCCCCTGGGCAGAAAGCGTGGGGCACGTGTTGATTCTCACTGATCGCGATGAGAAAATTTTCGGTCGACGGAAAAAGGGCGCATCGCTCCGCTGAGCAGTACACATCACGTATACATTCAGCGGAGAGAAGTGGGGGGGACAATATATAATGGTTCCGCTTTTTTCGCCGCTTCCCCCCGCGCTGACGGCCAAGGACACACGGCTAAGAGAGGGGGAAGGTCCCGTTTTGGGCTTATATATACTACGGCTGTGCTTTACGATGTCAATCGCGCGCGCTCGGCCTGACAGCAAGAGGCGTTTAAGTAGTTTTCGGCTCGATTCCTCGCTGCATACGTATTATACACTCTTGACTCCCTCGGTTTCCCGCGTCTATATAATACATTAGTATATATATACGTGTACACGCGGAATAGCGGCACGTATGTGTGTGTACCATATACACGTGACAATGGGACAAAGCGTAGCGAGTGTATACTAGAGCTCTGTACAGAGTGCATCGACCGTGCGATCCCATTAACATAATGCCATAACGCGTGCGCGCGCGCCTTGCAATTATACGCCCGGCAAAAAGCTGTATATATATAGTATGTCGCGCGTGCGCATGTGTGCGGTATTAGATGCGCGGATAGCAACAGAGTGTATACTCGGCTGGGTGCAGTATTATACCTACGCGGTGGTCTTTCTTTGGGATATGCTCTCTTTTCAAGGCGACAGCTTACGTATAGGTATATAATATCACGTCTTTATTTAAAGGGAACAAGAGCCTTCCGAAATAACGAAAATACTGTATATATGAGAGAGGAGGTTATTGGCCTGCAGAATATAAGCGCACACGTGCAATTGATCACGCGCGTGACTGCGAAAAACAAGTTTACGTTGTGTGTATTATGCGCTCACTGCACTTTTCCGCGCACATATTCGACAAAGTGCAAAAACTGACTCAGTGTATACAGAAAAACACGCGGAGCAACGCGTTTTTAAACCACTCGCACTCACAGACATATACACGCCGGTATAACGATTACGAATTGAATAAACATTGCGCATTGTCGCTGAGGCGTAATGAAAAGAGATTAATTACGCGCTCGTGGATAAATGTATATATATATGTATACACGTAAAGATCTCGCTCTTGGCATTCTTTTTTGCTGAAGTGTATATATATAAGGTGTATGTAGCGAGGAAAAAAAACTACCTCGCAACTACACACACACTATATAGTTTAGTGGCATATCGTATAATTCACGCTATATACGAAGCTTCGTACAGGCGAGATGACGTCAACGCGCGGAATATAATCGCGACGAGCGTACTTTAAAGAACCGCAAAAAAATGCGGACGATGATTACGTAACTATATATATTCGCGAGCAAGATTAAAAAAAAAAGAAAAAAAGAAAAATACATACTCTGTATCGCATAGCAACACCCGGACCCTTATTTATTCACTCGCTCGTCCGCCTTCTTCCAACAATCTTTTCCAACGACTGCGCGATATCGTCGCGCAACCCTACAAGCGCGCAACTACTCCTTCCCTCACGCTTTTTCCATAATTCACGCACTAGGTATATATATACACACACACGCGTCCTGGCAACAGTCGCTGCTACTCCGAACAAAGAATTTTTCCTCCGCTCTCTTGCTCCCCCTCGACGTATAGCTCGCGCGCCTGTTGCGGAAACGCGTGTATATAGAGAACGAACGAGCGCACGGAAAAAGCCTTTTTCCCTCCCCCCCCGGGATCCTTTATTTCCATCGCTCGGTCTCTTTGGACGGAAGACAAAGGAGAAGATGTCTTTCTTTCGATGCCTAGTATAGGTTTTGTGTAATGCGCGGCTGCTGCTGCTTTTGTTTATCGGTACGCCGTGTGTGTGTAAAGGTGGAAATCTGGGGAACGAAGAGGTATAATAAGTAGAGTGTAAGATAAGAACGTGTCGATTTTGCGGAGAGGAAGTTGTAGTATAGGCGGTGTGAACTGCGCTGAGTACGGGTATATAATTAAGCGCGCGCGGCCCTTCGAGACAAGGTATATGTATATATGTATGAAGGAGTTAATTGTTATGTAACGCGCGATCTTCTCGTACGGTATGTAATGTAATGTATATAAGTACGATGGTTTACGAGTGCACAATGTCGTTAAAAGTGGTGCGAGCGAGCGATTAACGCCGCGCGATAATGCCTATGATTATCCGATTATTAACGATTATTAGACGCGGGAATTAATCACAGCGAGCAACAGTTGGAGCGATCGATTAACATTCCGTGAAACAACGACGCCAGCGGACTAAACAAGTGGGCCGTGTTTTGACACACTCGTGCGTGCTCCGAAAGATGATGATGACAGGGCAAAGGGACTATGTCCGATCAACGTGTATACCAAAATATCAATCAGTTTGATTTTTGTTTTTCTTTAGCTACTACATACAAATGAATTGCAAAAAATGCAAGAGCGCGACCTTTCCTCTTTGTCCCTCGTTCTCTCGCTTTTCATCCCACCCATCAGCGCACACGCACATTATATTATACTCTCACTCCCCCCTGCGTAGGTCTCATTGATCCGCGCGATCGGAGCGCACGCTCACCGTGCGTTTCTTTGTGTCACGTGTATGTGCCTTGCTTTTTCTCTCTCTATCGCTTTGTCGATGTATATTTTTTTTTCGCGGAGGGAGGAATTATAATGGCAAGCGTTTGCTGTATCATACGGGTACACACTGCTAGTAACAAAGAACAGAAAGTGAACGCGTCTCTTTCGCGGTTTATTCAAAAGCGTTTGTATTTTTCTCGCTCGTGCACGCGCGCCCGTCGATTTCCAAAACACACGTATGCATGAGATCCTGTGGTTTTTTTAAATTGCCCCAGCGCGCGAGTTACGAACGCTTTTTCCATCGCGCGCGTCGTGTGTGTGTGTTATATCCGTTCCTTTTTCTTGGTTTGTTTGGTCGCCGAAGTATGCGTGTGTTGTCGGCCGGAAATATATCACGCGTGTGATGACTGGCTGGCGAAAATTATGTTACAACGAAAAGTGTGTCTTTCGCTGAATTCTTGAAGACGCGCGTAGCAGCTGATCTGCTGGCAATCGAGAACATTCGGTGATGCGTGGTTAGTCTATGATTAATCTACACGTAAGCACCGAAAAATTGACTGTGTCAGGTTGAATTATTTTCGCATTAATAGTCATCACTTGCAACGACGTTGCATATAATAACCAAGCTTCTCTATCACAGTTAATAATTTATATTAAAAAACAGACGGTGCGCGGCTCTTCGAAACACTCTTCAGAAGAAACAATCAGCCTGTGTAATATATACACGCACCGCAGCATATCGTCGATATGCCATCGTAGCACGTGACCTGCCTCCGTTATATTCTCTCCTCGCGAGTATAATACGTGCTCGCCATAATTTTGTTCGATTCGCACCCGGCGCGATTAGCATAAGTCGGCCGCGGCTGTGCCAAAATGAAGTAACGCTGCACACATAGGTATACGGCGTTTACGCGGCTCCCTGTCTTCGCATACTATACATATATATAGATAGAGGCGCGCGCGCGCGACGAAAGCCGGCAAGTGGCAACAGAGCGAGCGGCCGGCCGGCTCGCACCGCAACACCGGTAGTTGCGAGGCAGCGGCTAAAAGTTGCGCTGGAATGATTATACGAGACGAGCGTATAACGACTTTTTGCTCCGGGGTTTTTAAACCTTTCATATATAGTTTGATGCGTTGTTGATGAAACTCTGTATGCGAGTGTGTGCGTGGTTTATTAGGCTTGAAGTTTTTTGCCGATAACGGCGAATGCGCGCCACGGTCGAGAGTTAATTAAACAAAAATTTACTATATCTGTATGTGTATGTGAAAAATATACATTGTTCTATAACGAATTTGAATTCCGATGCGCTCCGAACCCGCGCAATTTCACTTATCAAGACTCGCCGGTTGACCCGAATAATGCATACAGCGTTATTGTATTATATACCCACACCACGAAATCGATGGAGATAGCGCGCACTCTGTACAGTACATGCTGATTCCAGATTATTGTGTACAAAAAAATCCGGCGTCTTATCTCAATCCGCCTCCTTTGCCTGAAAAAAAAATAATAATAGCAAAGAAAAGAGCAAACCAAACATCTCTCCCACTCTGTAGTACACGCGCGTGTACCGATTGTTACTAAAACCGCGCGTCGAGCGTTACGTAACAATGAGATTGATACGTGTGTACAGAGATTCAGCGCGCGATCGAAGAGAGATAAATCGGGTAATCGCGCGCATCCGGATTCGGCGCCTTTAAACGTCGAATAAATTAGCCTCGCTCTCTGCCTCTCACCTATAATATACATCGTAAATCACGCGTTATGCAAATTCTGCATCACTCTAGTCGTCAGCCTCTGGCGATTTTCGCGCCGGAAGCTCCCCTTTTTTTTCTCACTTATATATACTACTTGGCCCTTTATCGAAAAATCGACGCGCGATCTCTTTGTACTTACTAGGCTATATAGCAACAGCCGCAGTATTTCTTTGTGCGTAGCCCAAAACTACGAAGTTTCCCGTTGTTCCTTCACCCGGCGTCGTCAGCTGTCGGTAGTATCACACACACCACACCTCCAGCGCCGATATCTCCAATCGCCCCGAACGTTTCTTCCTGCCTGCATATATATATTACACTCTAAGCGCGATTACACTCGCCGGTGCAGAGTAATAATAAAAAAAGATGAGACGTGATGTGGATTTTTCTCGCGCATTGTATATACATATACAGCATATAACAAGTATAGTTGCCGGGCGGAGAAAGAAGAAGAAGTAGAAGTACAGAAAGAGGAAAGAGAGAAACATCAGCTCCCGGCGTAGCAGCAGCAGCAGCTCGATATTTTTAGCCAGGCTAGTAACTCTGTTGCTAGGGCATCAGCTGATCCGTATGCCGTGCCGGCTGCCTGCGCTCCTCCGTCGTCGAGCGGCCGTCTCTCTCAGTGCCGTACCCTCAGCTCCACGTCACCCTGCGCCTCTCGCGCTCTTTGTTCGCCGAACCGACACTTGGCTCTAGAACACTCTGCATCCCACCGAACCACCTCGACTCTTCGCACACATCAACTTCTAGCCTCCACCAACCTTTTGCCCACGCAACCTGGAAAAATTCCCTACTCGAGGGAAAAATTAATCCAGCCCCGCGAAAGTCGAGGGCGAATGCTCGGGCCCTGGCCCGGCCGGCTCTCTCGCTCGACGACCGCCGGGACTTGGCTATACAGCCGAGAGAGAGAGAGAGACGAGGTAGACAAAGAGCTGCGAGTATAGGTACGCGCCTGCGCGAGAGCGGCGCGGAGTGGGAGAGCTTTGAGAGAGCGAGTGCGAGAGTGCGAGTGTGCAGTCGACGGGGCTCGAGGCGCGTCAGTTAGCAACCGGCACTCGCGCGATCTGGTCACACGCGCCTGTCCCTCGCTAATCTCTCTCATAAAGAGTCCGGCGAGCAGGAGAGACATACCAGAACGAGATAGAAGACAGCGAGGGATTCTTCTATCTGCCGATCTATATAGTGTGATTTTTCCCTCACGCGCAAAGAGAGAGAGAGAGAGAGAGATACGCTCTCGATCGTCGCCGGCCGTGTTGTTACGTCAGATATACCGAAAACGAGGCCAAAAGTCGTCGTCCGCGCGCTGCAGCGACAGAGCACTCGCAGACAGCACACACGGAGAGTCATACGCGGGCGCCGAGTTATTCTTTTTTATCAATCTAACAAACGAGGTCTTAACTTTTTGATACTTATTTGTACACACCGCGCGCGATATACACACACATTTGTATATTACGTGTAGCTTCGATTTTCGCATATACTTATACAGAGACGGGCTTCTCTGTACGTGTCAACTGTGATCGTAAAGGATTGTATTGTTACAACCGCATCCTCGATGATCGACGGAGAAGTTGTTACTAGCTGCCGTGTATTATGACCGCTAGTTTCTCGACGATACTCATCAAAAGTGCAGATAACTTTCGGACATCCCTGCTGCTGTTCATCGACGACGACGCCGCACAGTGTTGTACCAGAACTTTCGGCTCGCAGCAATAGAGGCAGCGTTATAGAGGAGACGAAGAAGAGGGTGAACCAAGAGAAGCCGACGGACGTGGAGAGACGTCGTCGACGACGCTCGGACGGCAAGATTCCTGTGGCAAACGAGCTGGAGATTTGCCCCGAGGCGGGCGCAGACGCTAATCGTGGTGCAGCCGCCGACATGGGTCAAATCGGCAACGATGTGAGTCTAGTTTTTTTTTCGTTTTAAAGTTAAAGTTATACTTTATTGGTCGTCGAGTGTGCCAAGTGTATAAGCTGGTAGGTTATACTTATAAGTATACAGTGGTATAAGAGAGCGATGGCGGCCGCGGCGGTGTAGAACGGCTGATGAAAACCCCCCCGGCGAGCGGTCAGCTGATGTTAGCTCACCGGTGCGTTTCTAACCTTAAAAAGCTCGCTACTTGCTCGCTGTCGCTCTCGCCGCTCTTTTAAAAGAAAGTAACCCGCGATGATTGACAAGTCATAATTGCAAAATTATAACTGTATACGATCGATCCAACCTCACACACACATATATCGCTCTCCCTGCACTTTATTCGAAAAATGACATCTTGCATCAGCCGTGTCCCTCCGCTCGTAAAAATGTAGCGAGCGAGGGCAGGCACTCTCGGCATTGGCTCTTCCATTTATCTCTCTCTCCGCACACTTCGCTTTTAACGAAAAAATTTCCCAGCGTCACTCGTTCCAGCGCTTTTCTGATGCAACATCGACCGGCTTTTCCTCGCCTTGCACAGCCGGTTCGCCCCGACCTTGGGCCAACGCTGAGCAGTAGCGAGCGCCGCCGCAGACTTGCTACGGATTTTCCTTAATAGCTTCAGAGAGAGAGAACGAGCGAACAGGTCAGGACCTGCACTGTCCCTCCTCCCATCCTCTGTTCGCCATCATGGCTTTATAAAGAGGGGCCTGTGTGCGCACAGAGGGTCGTCTCCGGTTTAACGTTTATATTGCTGCGTGCAGTGTACTTAGCTTGTGGTTTAGGTAGCCGAGAGAAGTACTGGTATATATATAGGCGGGCAATAAACACTTTGCAAAGACGTGTAATTGACATATCACGCGGTATTCGGTCTAGAATAATCTCCGAGAGACAGAGAGAGCGAGTGGTAGTGTAAATCCACTATTTCTGGTCGCTGCCGTACACTTAAATATATATATATATATAATCGCGGTCCATCAAATTGCGTCAGTACGCGAGCGCGCGAGAAAATAAGATTTTGGAGCGCGTCCAATATCCCCAGTAGCCTCTTTTATACACACGCAGCACGTATATAATGTAAAATTATTCCGCTTTTATGCTGCACGTCGCACCGGCGAAAATCCCCCCCCCCCCCAAAATCTGATATATAAACCAGAAAGAGAAACTTTTCACTGGTCCCCGGTATTATACCGGCTTGACTCATCGGCGGTTCTCGCGCGCTGATAAGCCGCTGCTATGCACACATTCGCCGGCGTTTTCCGAATAATATTCTCACGTCACCGGTGCGCGGCTTCTTTCTTTCATTTTTGTTCTTCTTCCACCCGGCCGTTTAAAAATAATCTACCAACCAAGAGCCGCTGAATAAACATGTGTTTGTCATAACCCGCGCGCATGCTAATAACCGAGTGAGCTGATCGATCGACGCCGCGCGCTGGTTTCTTTCAATTAGAGCCCGAGAGGTTATAGACCGCAGGCTATATATAATACAGCCAATGGTTATAGCAGTAGCTTCCTTATTGATATTACAAACGAGCGCGAGAGGGAATTCTTCCTTTTTTCAAGGGTTTTACGGGTATGTGTGTGCTGGTATAAGGTTATTCTCCTCCCCCGGGGTCTCCTTCACACCCCCGCGGCACACGTACGTCCTATCGATTGTTCGCCCCCCCCCCGGCCGGGCTCAAGGCCAGGCCGCACGCGCAGTCGTTGTCCTCTGCTTTCTTTCTTTCTTTCTTTCGGCAAACAGATCGTGCGCGCACGGTGACAAAGTTTCCGAGCCGAGTGTATTATGTATAATTTGCATGCGTACCGCGTGCGCCCTTGTCTCTCTCATTCATCAGCTGCTACGAGAGTGTATGTATATATATATAGCAGCAGCAGGTGAATTTTCTCGCGCGTCGGCTGATAACGTTCATTGTTTCTTAATTCAGAGCCCGAAATAGTGTAGATATTGAAATAACATTTACATGGCAAACCGTCGCTGTCCCATAACCCCGCGCGCTTGTAACTTAAAAATCTGACTTTTTTTTTAAGCAAGTTTTAAAATCGCGCGTGACTTCACGGCTTGCATACGCTCGCTCGTAAATTCTTTTAATTAGAATTGTTTACGCCCGCGAAAAGTACACACTCACATATACGTATATGTATACGCTAAAACAATATTCCTGAGCGGTGTTAATAATTTTTATCGTTTCCTTCGCTCACGCTAGCCGCCGCGCGCTCTCGGCCAAACAGAATCGTTAAAGATGTTTTCTTACCTTCGACGGGAGACCTATATAGTTGTTTTTTTTCCCCCATATAGCGCGATACGAATTGCCGCGATTATACTTGTACATATACTTCGTCTTCCCGCCCGCCTGACCTACTCTAAAACCTTGCATTATATCCGCCTTAATTATAGGTTATTACGGGACTCGCGCGATTTTCGCTTCCTATACACACACATCTACACGAAAAAAAAAACGCAGTCTCGGTGTTGTACGAAACCTCGACAAAAAGAAATCCAATCATCGTATGTATATATGCCTGTGCGTATACTTACGTATAATACGAGTGGAAAATTTACGCTTAGGCGCAGGAGCACGCACGAGAGGAGAAAGGAGTAGGGATAGAGAGATGTTGACGAAAAGGGTGCTCTCAAATCTCGGAGAAAGGTGCGGGACGAGATCGGAGCAACCGTGTGTTTGTCTCTCGCTGGCTCGCTCGCTCCGCGCGTTCGTTCGCGAGAGATCGTAAAATCGTTTTCCGAGCGCAAACCGGTTTCTCGAAAGATCTGGACTCTCTCTCTCCCTCGTTTCCAATGTTGTTTACGCGCGGTCATAGGCCGAGAGAAGGAGGAGGAGGAGGAGGAGGAGCAGGACTAGTTTTTCCTCTCCGCTCCTTCTTCTCCTCTTTCTTCTATATACAGCGAGCGCTCGGCCGGCCGGCAATGATGTAAGCCGCGCAGCGCACAAAAAGAATCCCTTTATATACCCAGCCGTGTGTGCCGGTATAAATACACACACCAATTCGGCATATATAGTTTCATCGAGTTCGCGGATTTTAACAACCCGGGTTTTTTGTCGCCTCTCTCTCTTGGTTAGCAAGCGCGCGCGGGCGAGTGACCAGCAAGTGGATCACGCGGACGCTTGCCAAAAGATGCTGCTGCTGGCTCTTCTTCTCTTGAATTCGTCGTCTATTAGAAAGTCATTGTTTACGACACGGGGAGTGAGAGAGACCGGTTGTAATTCTAAGGGCCCACTCGTGGCCGAAAAGAGAAGGGGATATATAGCTACTTATTCTTTATCCGGCTGCAGTATCGGGTCGACAAACAAAATTAACGGAGCGGCGAGAGTGGAATTAAAAAAATTGGCCGTGTAGTCGCACGCAGCGATGTTTACGCGTTTACGATCTGTCTAAGTGGGAATTGTAATGAAAACGAGTGAGAGAGAGAGAATCGTTAAAGTCTATAAATAGACAGTCAACGTGTATTTGTCTTGCGCTCGGGTGAGGAGAACCTTCGCTTCGGCTGTGCCACTTTCGGTAAGGAAAAATATATATATTCGATTTGACGTTACGTTTTTCTTGCTGCTTTTTCGTGTATGTGCCTTTCTTAAACGAGTTCCCCAACAAGCCTGCTCCGTTCATTTATTTTATACAAAACCCCTCCGTACACGAACCTCGATCACTCCCGGATACTCATACTCGCGTAATATAACAAAAACTTTGCGCGAAATCTTAAAAAATCAATTCGCCCATCCCCTCGACGTCTGCTTTACGGAAACCTTATGTACATATACACGCGCTCTGATGTTAGAGCGAGAGAAACCGGGAGCCGTCGATAGGAGAAAAAGATAAAACTCCCTTTTTTTTCTTCTTAGGCGCGCTCCACTTAAACGGCCCGGCGACGTGACTTGCATTCTCGTACATATAGAGAGCCTCGAATGAAGATTTAAAGTCGAACGTGACACCGGGGTAGTATAGCAATATATACGCGAGGGCACGTGTAAGTGCCTCAGTATAGTGTCCCCTCTCGGCCGGGAAAAAAGTGGATTTGGAGGTTCGCGCGTGGGCGGAGGGCGGGTGCTTCTTGTTTGCGTCGAAAAAGTCTCGATATACGCGTATATCCTCGCACTCGTGGCTCGAATTTTCTTTCGTATATGTATATAGACACTTTCTTTTTCCGAGCCCGCGCGGGCTTCAGAAAATTACTTTACCGTTACGAGTGTGCCAGAGGAGGGTTACGAAACGATCGTGTATACGTTATACGCGCGTAAACCGGTTTGTTTTTCTCTCTCTCTCCTGCACTACTCGCAGACACAGAGCTCGATGAAATTCGACTATAATTCCGAGCTTTTACGGTTCCTCTAAAATTAGCGCGCTCCGGAAAATGTCTGCAGGCAGTATTGGGTCTGATGCGTAAGTATATATTACAGCAGGCGCGTCTGTCCCACTGGGACACGAACGACATCGTAAAGTCGAGCTGCGAGAGGGATATATACATGTGCGCGTATATATAGTTAGTCTCTGTGCAGCAGCGGCGAGTTGTCACGTGGTAGCCGGCTAATCGATAGGGTGACGTCAGCGCCGCTCAGCCAATCGCTGCTCGAGCTCGCGCCTGCGCTGATAAGAAGGAGCATCGAACTCGAGGAGCCTCGGCCGACTTGCAGCAGCGCTCGCGAAAGAGAGAGGAGAG